>VYYJ01001171.1:0-35152 GCA_021029165.1 Cyphoderus albinus | reverse complement strand
GCCATTGTTTCAGAAAAACTCGAATACCATCCTTTTATTATATCTTTCCCCCAGACCATTGCTTAGTGCATCGCCTCTATAATGACCTCAAACTGTCTCCTAGTCAACCGTCTTGAATCGATCAACGAAGAGTGCATTTGTCAGTAAGATAGCCATAAATGGAAAGATAGATTTGGAGATTATCCTGTTTTCGTAGCATTTGTTTTTTAGTTCACTTTTTTCTAAAATGCTTTTGTTCACTCTCCTAGTAGATACATTTGATTATTCAGAGCATTGCTGCATATGCAAAGTGCACGTTTCCCTGCCAGGTACCGCAAGAGACATTGCAAATATCTTGCTGTAAATGCATTTCAGTGCTATTTATCATATTCAAACGATATATTTATTAAAATTTGCGCCTAAATATTTTATAGCGTGTAGAGAATAAATCAAATATGGACAGATATTTTGACATGTCGGGAAAAGAGTTTAATTTGAGACTCAACGTGTGCGTCTCACTTCTTTCAACTGGGATTTCTTTATCGGATAAAACCAAAATATTATTTTATTTGAGTCAGAGCTGCATATTTCATTAGAGTGTGCCTGTCTGCCAGATTCGTGACTATTTGAAAGAAAAATTCATTCGCCAAGATGTGCACATGGGAAATAAACCGTCAGGTGCATTTAATTTTATAATATTATCTCTTTGTGAAGACAGGTGTCTGCAAGCTCCGCATATCAGTTGTCAAACAGTATTGACTTTATTTCTTCAACTTTATCGCGTATGGTAAATCGACCGTTAACAACTCGCCTCCTCCTTTCGCCAAGTACGGAGCCCGCGTAAGTCAAGATAGTGAAATCCTAGGGAAATCTGAAGTCTATCCTAGTATTCATGATATGTTTTTAATTTAATGCTCAAGGAAAGGAAAGGTGAATTTAAAATGTACATATATACCGATAATACAATGAGTCTGTAAACCCGGCTTAATAAAAATATGCAATGCGGTATCTCTTTGGTCAAAGCTAATTGAAACCTCATGAAATTGAAAGATTAGCGAGACTATCTTATTTTTTATCGCAGTAATCTAAAACCATCATGTGTATCATTAAGTGTTGTGATTATTCAACTGTGTGCTCTGAATGGATATATTATATTAAATAGTGAGAATGAATTGTAATTTAAGAAATCTTTGTCCGTACGGTGTAAACAAGTTTCAAAAGGACGAAAAATATAAAATCTTAGGAGTGATTTACCACAATGTTTTTTTTTGGAAATAGAAACAGGACAACACATATCTAAAGATTCAGAGCGATCTTATTGAATTGTTCTTATTGATGGTCGAAGTATGTTATTGGAATTTTGGAGTTTTGGAACATTAGATTATTTCCTAAAAATGTCTAACACGTCCATAGTTCAAACGAATTTTCACAATGCCCCAATTTTGTCCCTGTCTTTATGAGTGGACATGGCCTTTGTAATTAATTACCTATTGAATAACATAAAAATAAAGTTTGTACATACAATTGAAGAACAAAATGTAGTCTCAGTTTTTAAACGTTGTGTTGGAAGAAACCGTATCACTGTTTGGCAAACTAGCAAAAAATTATGTCATGTCATTCTTCATATAATTTTTTACACTTTTATAAGTTGGAAAATAGAAATGAATGATCATTCCCTGCAAGAAATATCTAGTCTATGTATCGAATTATTAACTGAATCTGCTACCTGTAAAAAACGAAACAACACGCCAATATATATTCGGGATCCGTCATTTGATTAATTTGTTATACTTTCTGAGTCACTCACAAATATTTGTCGGCTTCTTGGGCTGTATATGTACAAACGCTCATACAGCGCTCTAACAACCTTACCCCTACCCCAGTGATTCCACATTGTGCACTGAAGGTTGGTTAACACATTTTTATTAAATCCGGTGTGACTCTGAAACATTTTCATTACAAGAATCTACAATTGACGTCAGGAATGATCAGATTAACGATAGATACGAACATTTACACATGACAATAAGATATTTAATATATTATTATAACCAGCGGCGCAGCTCCTTGCTCTGAGTATCTCGTGTTAAAAAGGAAAAGTTGAGTGTTTTGTCTAGTGTTGGTCCTTTCTTACCACTCTTTTCTTACTCATGCTTTCCAGTTCATTATAAATAGTTGTAAACATGACTGAGTATACTTGTCGTAATCATCATAAACGTAATTAAATTTTTAAATGTAAATATTTGAGAACTCTACGTGTAAACATACCACGACTTTTTTCAGTGTTTGTCAACATTAGAATTGAGTAAAATTCCATAGGGTGATTCATTTTCTGAGTACAAAACTGCACGACCAGTAAATTTAAAAATTAATTTCGAAGAGCGAGGTTCTTTACCTCAATTGTCGTGTTCGTCTGTCTGTCTATGCAGCATTAAGGCATGGTGTATGTATGAAATGACCAATCACGCTTCAAATTAAATTAATCTTTGAGATGAAAATTTAAAATTATTTTTAATATTGTTGATTATGGATGCATGAAATCATCATTTTTTGTGCATTTTCCCTTATTTTCACGAAAATGATTGAGCCTAATTTCTCTACAAGTGCTTTCTCACATTCACCCAGGATTTGCTTCTCACTGTTTCCATTCACACTTCCATTTCACTCGGTGTATTTTTATCAGGCACCTCCAAAGTAATAATTTAAAATGGAAATCCTTTCTTCGTCGCCACTACAAAACATGAAGCAAGTTTTTAATGAGGTTATAGTATACTTGCAAAAGAAAAGAAGTACGCCACAACGCCACCTTACCTCATTTTCTCATTCTTTTCTACATTTTATTGTGCTTTTTATTATCACACTTACCAAACTCAATGACATTATAAATGAAATATCATCCGTGAAAACATAATTTAATCGTGTCATGAATTTAAAACCCGCATTGCGTTGGTAAGAGAAAACTTATGACTTTCTTTAGTCACGGCGTGTTCATATTATGACCAAAAATATAATAACACTCCTATGCTTTCGGGGTCGGTGTAAAGGTAACTTGTTGTTCAGGTCATGTCATTTAGTTAATATTTAGTAGCTGTTTCGTGCATACTAGAAGCTGTTGTTGGTTAATAAATGTTCGCACATATAAATATTTTGTAGGGGGTGAAATTCTTGGTTGTATTTGAAGGTCCCTGTGGTCAAAAGATTTAAAAAAGAAGAAAAATTAATACTGATGAGAATGAATTCAAAGTACCACCCTTGTTAAAAAATAAAGTTTAAAAAAGAACTTGAGAGAATTAATCGCTTTCTTCTGTCATAAGTAGCAAGTACCGAATGTGAGTGCGTAATAATGAGTTCCCTCCCTGAATTTGTAACCGGCTACAAAAACAATCACTAAAGTTGCAAACCCTGGTGCAAGCTTCTATCATGAAAATTTTTATGAGGAAGCGCAACCGACCTTTGCGGCGGCAAAACGTCTTGAAAAAGGTTTTCTAAAAGATATTTGCTCGATCTAATCTGATTTGAGCTGACTTTCATTGGCGTAGATTCGTTACGCTCATTGTTTTCATTAGGATCTCACAAGTGGACTCGTTGAAGCTTGAAATATTATGTAAGTCATTTGAAGGTAGGTTAATGCGTTAGATCTTTGGGATAGAGTGCGGCTTGGTGTTTAAAATTTTGGCACGATCGTAAAATACCAAGTTTCAAAAAAGCAACTAGACTGTCTACGAACTTAACCATGCCCACACTTTTGGTCTCTACCTGCCTGCGGTTTTGATGAAAGCTGTCAGTGTCAGACTTTTGTGAGATTGTTGCTGAAGCAGACAGCGAAAGGAATGTACGTAACTGCCCTGAAATGAATAAAAACTCCATTTTTAAGTACAGGGACACAATCATAAATACCGACCATGCCTTCAAGAATAAGGATGTGGTTATCCAACCATAAAATCCCGTAATAATCATAATATCCATGTTTATTGCTGAAGCAAAAATATTTCAAAGCCTTTGGTACAGTAGTGATATATAAAAGGCTTTTTTCCATATTGCACAGTCCTTTCGGTGTTATTAAATGATGAAACCAAAACAGACTTTTTGGTTCAAGGATGGGTGGTTTTAATAACGAAAATATTGCTGTTGTGAAACACATTCACTTGCGGTTGCAGTGCAATAGAGTCCAGCATAGATTACCTGGTGATGAAATGAAAGGTGATAAGTATGTACTGCATATTGTATAATAATAATAGCCATAATAATAAAGCGCATACTGTTCGCCGTCATCATCATCCACTTGTCTTGGCTAACGAAAAGCAACAAACCTTGACGTTTATTGTTGTGATGAAAGAAAAGTATTTTCTTTTATTGTATTAACAATAATCATAATGAAAGATCACATAGTCGTCGTTTTTACGTATAACAAAACGTTCAAGTTTCATGCACAAGGTACACAAAAGCAGACTTGAGATGAATGCGTTTACCGCACCATTAACCTTCTCGTTTAAATGGGAGTTGAACACCTAGGCAGTAAAAATATTACTTTTCGCAGTTCCCACGACCTCACATTCGAGCTCAATTGCACTTTCTTCAGTGGGGAAGCTAACAATAAACGAAAGTTAGTGTTGTCATATTTTATTCTCGTTACAAATATGCGAGTAATAATATTGCTTACTTTCGACTTATATCACATCCACTCACGCATTTCAGTGTTAGAATATTACGCAAAGAAATATCATCTTAAGCAATATATGCAATGTTTTTTGGAATTGTTTGTGGGCAATCCTCCAGTTTAAAAATGACAATCTGTGACTGAAAGAAAGATCCTTATGGGAAACGTAGATCATTATCATCTAAAAGATAGGACATCCCGTTTGACTCATCAATATAGAAATAACCCTCATTTTGACGACCACGAGAGGCTTGCTTCAAAAATCGAAGTCCATATCCCAACAATCGAACCTGTTCCTCCTGATAGATGAACACTGGAAACACTACTGGACAGCGTTCGTGCAGCATTTAGGTGTTCAAATCACACTGGCTTGGCTTGTTACTCAATTGTCAAGAAACGATTACTCTTCGTGAGTAATGAATAATACGTATCTTTCTCTACAATCTAGTTACTACACCAGTTGCAGTTGTGTGTCTTAAGTAGAAGAATATTTAGACTACGCGCACACCTCTCCACTGAGCGCAGCAGGATGGCACCCAGGAACACCGGCATGATGTCCAGCTTAGTTATTTGAGAAGTTTCTTGAACTGGACAAGGTGAAATTATGCAGCAATCTTTCAAGTAAAAATGGTTAATGGTGAATGATGGAGTGAGTGTTCGATCGAGTCAGAAAAAGAGGACAGCTCCCTCAATGACCGGCACGAGAAAGGGTCTAACTAAAAAAGTCAACGGATTACTTTAGTACCAAATTATTTGCTATATGGAAATTGTCTCATTCGAGATCACAGTTAATCAAGCATGAGGTTGTGTTCGATAAATGCCATATGTATGCCACGAATGGCACTTAATTTGTATTCGTCGACTTTCAATATTAGTTTCTATACATTTACTTTTTGCCAACAACTTTTACAGAGTGGTTTAAAGAAATCAAATATCAATAAGTGGCATCAGCCCTGTATTTGAAAATTCGATAATGTCCAAGTCAAGGAGAACGATATGGACAAGTCGCCCTATTTTATTTTCAATTTATACAAATTTTATTATTCAAAATGAGAGTTGTTTGCATTTCTTCGACTAACAATTCCTTGCCTTAATGCTAGTCTTACTGTGCATTGTGCACCAGATCCGTGATCTGAATGTGAATATTAAGCTGCAATGTGATAGTGTTACGATACATGCAATTAGCCCCATTCGAGCTTTCTTTTCTTGAAGGTTCTGTAATCCTCTCACGGATTAAAAAACTCAAGGCATGAGTATATGAATAGGGAATTGAGTGAATCGTATCTATTTAGATGAGTATCAAAGGATGTATTTTATTTGGATGGATTACAGAGACATGGTTGATTCCATATGCAAATAAACATAAAGAAATATTGTCAAAAGCGGTCAGAGTAAATGTTGTTAAACTTTTCAAGCAAAACATATTGTTCCAAAGTACAAGCAAGAGCAGCATCATTTTACATGCATTGTGTGATGAACTGAATTCCGCCTTTCACACGCAATATATTACTTTTTCTGTTGCGTCACTTTACTAAACAATCAAGTTTTCCTGAGTGATCGCTCAGAGACTTTATTGTAGCGTCGATGTCCGTCCGATGTTGTAATTGTATTGAATCTCTAACATTTGCAATCTTTAACTGGATACACAATTATCTAGTAAAAGTATGTAAATTTTCTGCCATTTCATTCTTACAATTATTTGAGTGACATATAATCCGCCCGTTGTCCTCTCATTCTTCACGTGGAATGTGTTCTTTCTGTTGGGATCCTAGAGAATGAATAATAGAGTTGTTGTTAAGATGAAATGCATGCGTCAGAGATGGGAAAAGCAAGAGCGTAAGTCACATTCCTTAAAATAGTGAATAAATAAACCATTTAAAATCTTTTCGTATTGTATTTCATGTCATTACATCGTGGAAAGGTTTTCATCTTCGATTATACTGTGTGGCCAAGTGACTAGAGGTATAATACGTGTCACCATTGAAAATTCAGCAACTTGAAACTTAAAATATTGCATGCTCGGTTTATCGTTGCGTTGGTTTAATATAACAAATTCAGCCTTCACAATAATGTAGTTTTGCGAATTACGGATGAGATCTGCAAAAACAATCATCGGGCAGATTATTATCTGCGTTTGCCGACCGACACACATAAACCATTGCAATACAAACTGTAATTTTGCTAGTGAAAATGGGTAACCAATGTTTAGGCAATCTTTGTAAACTTGGCCAATCTGTCGATTTTGCACTTTGCACTTACATTTCGATGATTTAATCCATTTATTGCCACAGTCATTTTCCTGTTTTTACTACTATGTACTGCTTACGGTAAATTGCGCTTTAACTTCCGGAAGTGACATTTAGAATAGCATCAACTAATCACACCAAGGCTCTGATTGAAGCATAAACATTAAAGCAACCGCGGAAGCTACTTTCCTAGTGTATGACTGTTGCTTACCAGTATCCACTTGGGTAGTTTCGACCATAAAGAATCGAATCGAATACTTTCTGACAGTCTGATTTGATTGCATGTCTCTTCTCAAACTCGAGTCAAAGTCACATCACAACAAGAAAAATGCAACAGAGCCTGAAGCATATTATGATTTTAAGGTATTACAATAACGCAGACGGCATACATTGTGGTGCCTCTCCTGCCTACTCACTTTACAAATATCGTGCTGTTGTGGCCGTTTTAACTTGCTTTTACGTAGCTGCTGCTGGCAAGGGCGTAAAAAGCCAAAACGATAAGAGGTAACATAGAAAGCCATTAGCCGATGGGTCATTTTTTAAAAACAATTTAGCCCAAACAATAAAAATGCAGAGAATGGGAAAAGAAATTAAAGGACTGAATAATATTAATACTTAGTGTATTAAACTGTTTTTTCTTTAGCGCGCTTCCTTCAGAATCCACTTTTTAGTTGCTGCACTGCCCGACTACAGGAATTCTTTCAACTCTCTTTCGCGCAAGTTAAGCTCTTTATAATACAATGAACAAGTCGATTCCGTTCTTTTTTGTCTTCTTTCCTTTGAACAACTTGATGAAGAGCTCTGAAAGGTACGTGGAAGAGCAAATGAATTTTAATTTGCTAATAGACTCATTAAGTCGGTGAACGCCAGTGTGATGTTGATGATAGTGTCGAGAAGGCACTGTGGTAAAAGAAGATCAGCAAAGCAACAAATAAAAAAGTGCATCTCTAAGAGTCACTGGACTCTTCGTCATCATCGGGAAGTAAAATGAATAGAGGTAAAAAAGTGGAGATTCAGGGAGTTTTGTATGTCTGAAGAGACATGACCAAGACGACTGAAAAATGATATCTTCTTCAACTGTTTAATACTACATTGATCGTTTTTTTAGCTTAAGAATCTTAATGCTCTGCTGCTAGGTACCAGTCACTCGAATGGATAGGTACCCATTAATCCATTGATGTACTTCTGACTGAGTTGATAGGAGTATAAAAACAATTTTGGAATGTCAGCATATTTGAAATATGAAAAATCTCATGAGCTTCGAGCCACCATCGGAGCCTGGTAGCAATGTCGGCTAGTATCGTAACCTACTAATGTAACTAGTATGTTACATTACCCCATGAATGATGTGGCCTTCTCCATCCTCAGTCGGGCAACCCGACACCAACACTGCACCTATCAAGATTTCTGAAGGAAGTTTAGCTTAGGTAAGTTTTGTCTACCTCTTCCAGAGTTTATTCTTCTAATGTCATTAAGACTTATTATTCCTAGTTGCAGTAATGCGTAAGCAAGTTATGCTGTTCGATAGCAGGAAATAAAGTTGAGAATTCTCTGCGTCTCCAGCTGTATATCTTTGACTAAACCTTCAACCGAAAATTCCTACTTGATTTTGATGAAGGAGCATTTACGAATCAAGCCATTTATCTATTATACCTGAATGCAGCAGGAGCACTGGTAGCAAAATGCATTTAGATTGCCGTGAACTGCATCATCAAGTTTACTCACAGAGAAAACCTTTATTGAACTTTTGTTGTTTCTCAAGCCACTCAAACTGAGCAAGAGAGACTCGTCATTCTTTGCATATCAAGTTAACAACTTGCATTTTCATCTTATGCAAACAAACATCTCATCATTTTTACAAATAAAAAATATACATCGTTGTGCAACGTGCCTCGAGAATGAAAGTATAAACAGCTTCTTATTACAAATGGAGCAAATATCAAAGGTGAGCAAAGCAAATGATGATAGGAAAGGATTATGGTAACAGCGCCTTCAGGTAAACTAAGCATGCTGCAAACTTAGTGAGTAATTGATTGTCAGTAAAAAGCTAGAAATGTGAAAAAAGCTTGCTAATGGATCAAAAACCATTAATCCTCAGTGTCTTTCACTATGTTTTAACTTGGATATAGTAAAAAAGCGACCGACTAATGCATGTGTATATACGTAAGTCCCTACCAACAAAAACTAATAAATACGTAGTTCCACTAAAGTCCACTCTTTTGTCGATTCTAATACATTCATGTTTAAGCTCGTGCAGGTGGTAGACGAAGACAAACTTATTAATCTATTTCAGCCTCTCTACTTTAAAATGAGTATCACTTAATCTATTTTTGTACTTTATGGTGCTGACGCAGAGAGTATCGATCTGTTGACATGCACAACTTTGAAACGATAAAAGTAGGTAAGGTACTTTCCCTTCGACAGCGACCGTTTGAACGCGAGGCAACTACTGCAAGGAAAACGACGATTTATTCATGCGTACGCAATAATCAA
Organism: Cyphoderus albinus; assembly: GCA_021029165.1. Classification (NCBI taxonomy): domain Eukaryota; kingdom Metazoa; phylum Arthropoda; class Collembola; order Entomobryomorpha; family Paronellidae; genus Cyphoderus; species Cyphoderus albinus. The sequence continues at coordinate 25,777 of VYYJ01001171.1, read as the reverse complement.
TCCTGAGTTTTATTTTAAAATAACATGTTGTTTTTCATTTCATGAAAACTAAAAAATGCAGGAATGATGTTTGCATTGTGATTGACTTGAAAAGCATTAAAAGAAAACAACTTAGGCACTTTAAGGAAAATAAAACCTAAGAAGGCAACGGTACATATGGGCACAGTACAAACATTCCAAGTAAAGCTAGTAAACATTTGCTTCAAAAATTCATGGCTTTACGTTAACCTCCTCTGTTTAGTTATGCAAACTACATTTGAAACAGTAAGCGGTCTTGATGTTTGGGACGACTTGTCACAGATTGTTTTACTTTTAACGCAATAAAGGAAACATCATAAAATTAAAAATGAAGGCAGATTTATTTATCTACTTTGTGACTCAAAATGATCTAACTCATCCAGAGATACTCCAACTCAACACTTCCTTGAAACTTGAAACAAGTAACTTTCTCAGCGTCTCAGCCCATTCATAATGCGTAGAACGATGAAGATGACTAGGAGGTTGTTAGCTTGTTAGAGTTGCTGACAGCTGAAATCACGAAGTATCATCTAAAAATTTTGCTATGAAAAATGGAATATGGAGAGAGAGAGAAAGTAAAGGAGTTTGTAGTACACTGTTGATTATGGGTTGATGACGAACACTCCTTAAAATGTCACGGATTCCATTCAAATTTGATTGTTAGGGTGTCATTTCATGGAATTGTAAGACTCGAGCAAAGACGTTTTTCAAAGCATAGGTTTATTTAAAAAAACGTGAATTATCCCATGGTGTAGTGCACATTGAGTAATAGAAAGTATACTTTTAGAGGATCTGATGTGACAGGACAAGTGAAATATTTGTTGAAATTCCACTCACTTTTATATGCTTTAAGCTCTAGTTGACCAGGAATGTACATTATAATGTAAGAATGAAATGTAAGCTCTCTCTTCGAATAAAATGCTAATGATTCTATTTGTAGTTGCTATTACTCTCCAGCTGATGACGCATGTCATGGGAAAGAATTTGTGCATCGACACTGGACCCGAGCCCTGGATTTATATGGTTCATGCTACTTTCCAACAAACTTAAATCTTCACCCAAATTGGACACCAGGATTTTAATCATAATATGCATGCTGCGTTGACGAATGAAGTGGTTATGTGTGGATGACAATTAGTTCTGTACTACATACATGTCGTCAGTCTTTTAATTTGGGTCATACGGTATGGTTTTTATTGTCTCTTTCCGGTACACTAAGTTCATTTTAGTATTTTCATGTCCAGTACAAGACGAGACTTGGTTAAGAATCTTCCTGAATTTACATCCTTCCCTATCTTATATTATGTTATTATGCTTCTGGCATGGTCATTATTCACAAACTTAACCTTGAAAATTAGCATTGTGGGGAAATGCATTACCAAATTACTGGATCTGTTCTACAAAATACCTCAACATACTTTAATTCTCTAAACCATTTCTTGACAAAGAAAAATAGTTTTGCTTAAAAGTGTCCTTCAATATGATCAGACAAAATACTGCAATTAAATACAACAAAATATCCACCTTTATCTCAACCACTCACGTAAAGCATTCATTAGTATTGTTTTGTTTTGTCTGAGTTAAAATAAAGTGAGAGTGAAGCTCATCAAGATCTACGCATTTGCTAATCATATTATACGACAAATCTTATTAAACAAGTTTTACAAGGTGAGTACTGGTCGAACCTGGTAAGTTAATTACTAACGTACCTAAATAATGATTTTCTACCAACATTTTTTATTGTTAACTCAGTATTCACTGTCACAAAAATTCCTTAACAAGCTTTAAAACTAGTACACAATCCACAAATGAAGTTTTCTGCATTGATATCCAATGGCCCCTGTAAAACCGATAGAAGTTGTACTGCTAAGATCTGGCTTCTACGCTTTTTAATCTGAAGGTATGCACATCAAACCATTTTATCAAACAACTACAAAATTTTTAGCATCTTGAATTCTAAAACTATAACCTTCGTAAACCTTGCATCATAGTCTCTCGGCACCTTATAATATTCTGTGACTGGCTGTTGGGCTTAAAAATTACGTCTTATTACATTTGATTACAATCCAAAAGTTCCACTCTTGTGGCGAAGCTGTTTCTTGGCCTATTGTCTAGGTCTACCAGTATATTATAATTATGTGTGAATAGTTGAACTGGTACTGGTAGTTGCGAGAGAAAACTGTCTAATAGCTGTGTAACAAGAAAAAGCGATTAACACTTGTAGACTCTAGTGCCAGTGCAAAAGCGGAGGAGGTTGTCCCCTGGGTTCCAGCGACCAGTTGCTCTTGTGGGTAGTTCAGGTAAAACCTGATTCCTCATTCGTTTCAAATTAAATAGATATTTTTCTAGTCAGAACAAGTAAATAAAGTTATTTTACACTTATTCAACATAAGTGTAGATGATGCGATGCCGCCAGCAAAAAATGCTTGGTCGGTGTCTACGAGATGACTAGAGTCAATTGATTCCTATATGCGGCAATAAAAACAAGCTACAAGTTCTAAAAATTCAACGTTAGTTAGCCTGGACTTCTAGCAAAGAGTAAGCTATAAATCTTTAATAATTTTCAGAAATTCCAAACTTTCAACAAATGGGCGAATGTTCGTCACTCATTGAATGAAGGGCTCTTTGAGGGTGAATATTTTCAGTATTTGAATGCTCATCTTTTAAATTGTTTTAATTTTCTTCCGCCACTTTGCGCCTGCATATTGAAAATGACAAAAGTGCTGTCAATGTGTATGCATGTATGTAGGTTGTTTATTCTATTTATTATTATTACTCTGCTCCGACTTGTCGTGGCTGTGTTCAAATTCATGACATGGTCAACCTTTTTAATGTACCATATACGTTCTATTATGCATGCAACAAGTCGATGTAAGAAGTCAATTATTACACTACAACTTTTTTATGCGTGGGTGTTGGAGATCTGATGCTTATCACTATTTTTTCATTCATTTGCTTGCAGTGCAGCAGCACTTAACTTCGAGTAAGAATTCAGTTGCCGATTATAATGTTGACGATCATCGTCATCATCTAACTCTGGCAAGGAAAAACTTTTCTAACGTGAAGTATGCTTGATTCGCTTTTATGCATGCATTATCTAAAAGTCTGTGATCGTTGTGGTAAGGCGAGTCAAATGCCATCCCTTTAAAAGAAAAACATAACGTCAAAATTATTTGCTGCCCACGCAGACTTTCGAGGCTTTCAACGTGGATCGCTGTTCATTTGCTCCCTCACCCTCCCCACTCTCTCTCTCCTTCACTAGGTATATATGTCATTCCAGCTGATGCAACCTTTATGAAGCTTGAGAGATTATCAGACCACGCCCGATAAAATTCAGCACGCAATTTGGTAATGTAATAATATTATCATCGTGAAAAAATCAAAGCACTTTTAGACATTTGCCGCGCAATAAAATTGGAAAATACATTTACACTTACACGAGGACGGTTAACTGACTGGTTAAATATAAAAGATTTGCATCTGTAGTCTACTAGTCTCTGATAAGTCCAGGAGTGAAGGGGCATTATACCTGATGGGATCCGAAATGTTGCTTGGAAGAATTAGCATATTGTATTATAAACTGCTTTCAACTTCAAATATTGTTTTATTGTAGGTTTTCATTGTATATTAAACAATTTTGTTGTAAAAGAGTTTTGATTTCAGTTCAAAGAATGTCATTTGCGCATAATCAAGAAACAATTGTGTGAATACGATGCATGTATAATTATTACTAATGCAGTCATATTCGCTGCTTATGGTCATTCAAAGAAATGAAGAACGTTTGAATGATTAATCTTATATTTTATATCCTTTCTCTTTCCTTTGAGAGTAGAATATTATAAAATAAAATAGTGCATAAACACAGAGCAGAAAAGCTTTTGGTATCCTGCATCGGTAGCCGTAGTAGACTATGAGCAATAACACGTAACCAGATAGGATAGAAGATTCAAAAGTAAATGAACGATTTGGTATAAGCGACTATTTCAAAAGCTGAGCACTACGAAATTAAGCATAACAGAATATCAATTATTGAAAATTTCTTCACAATACACCAGATATTTACAGTTATTCACAATTGTCATGCATAATTTTGCGCACTTCTCATATACCTAATGAATATGTCAGCTGTACTCATCGACGACAAACCAGAGATAACAATAATGCTAATAAAACGTTATTTCGATTATATAAAACAATATTGTTTGTCTGACGAACTGTAAGATAGTTTTGAATTTTGAACCGTCTACAGATGCATATCTAGTTGTACATTCTTGAGGTTGAGTGAAGAGAGAATTTACATCAAACGTTACGAATACAACGATTGTAAATGTATCTAAAATCTTGTGTCTCCCTTGAAAATCTAATCATCAAAGCTAACTCAAATGATTGACAGGATTGACAGATGAGAAAGTGGCATCTTTGTGTGCTTGTTTTTTAGTGTAGTCATTTTGGTGCATAGCATAACGAAATAACAACAGAACAACATTCGCGTTCATATACATTTTACTGGCTTAGAAACATGAAGATTGAAGGAAAACTGAAACCTTTCACCTAGTAATTGAAGAAGTATTCACTATGCAGTCACTTTGAGTTTAACGTTTCTCTCATCATTTTGTAATTATAGTTTCGAGTTAAAACTGCTTGAAAGTCAATGACAAATGCATGACTAGAATCATGACTGTTTACATAGAACACTACTAAATCTTGTGTTTTATACTACCTGCAGAAATCTACGCAATCAAAACATCCCTACCACGAACTAATTTGAGACCCCATTGCCATGCCATACAAAACCTTTGATGAACGAAACTTTTCCCTTTCGAATTCCATCAAAGAGAGCAATAATGAGACAAGTTGATTCCCTATTCTCCATCTACGTCGAAAGGTTGCACAACAAGAACTGTGAGTGAAGCATTGCCCGAAATTCTTCAAAGAAAACTCTATTAGGGATGAGTAAATAAAATTTACTCTGTTGATGCTATCTCCTACTCAAATCTAGTTCTTCAACAGCCACTTCATCAGTCAGGCAGTCATTCCGATACGTCTCTCTGATTTCGTTTTGTACCAAACTGAATGTCTTCCGTCACCCACCACACCACAGCAAAGCGCAACAAACATCGAGCTCTTGATTTTCTTTCCTTAAGGAGTTTAATCTCATTCAATCTCTGAAGAATCTTCCTTGAAGATTGTCTGAAATTAAATTTAAATTGTACACTGCATTAACATCCATGTGTAGTTTGTTTGACAGATTTCTAGGCTCTCGGGTTTTCCATCTAGAGTCAATTACAAGTAAAAGGGATTGTACTAGGCAGGTGCGAAAACCTAAATATGCATTAATTACACCTGTGATAAATACAGTGGATTATTCAATAATGGCTGTTGGGGACACAATATTTGCATAACCTTTCAAAGAATTAACAATGATAAAAACAGCGTCTTAAAGAAATTGCGTGATATTCAATTTACCTTACTTCATTAAATAATATTACATATAATGCATAGTTTTTGCAATTTATACAAGTGTTTCTAAAACGTTTTACTGCCTGAATTATAAATTGGGAACAATATCATTCATTGTGTAGGTGTTATATAATATTAATTCAGCTTAATTTTCATAATAAAAAATATTCGGTTAGATAGATAAATTGTTTAACAGAGACTAAAAATTGTAAATAATGTGTGGCATCCATTGTTATTCAAAATCTACAATGCCAATTTAACATTATTTCACTCTTCCGCCAATGATATAAGAATTTTCGGCTACTTCATGATGTTGTAATATTCTACTGTTTTCATAGAAGCTGTAATCCATTCTTTTTTAGAAGTGATTATGGTTTTCGGTGTTAAATGTATAGGAACAAACCCGACGCAATTTAAATAAAGTGTACATGAGGTATTGTTATTGTGTGGTGTCGCGTGTCGCAATGTTAATGGGAAAGAGGAAAAAATGAGTGACGAATGCAAAAACTGACAGATCTAAAATTTAAATCTCTCCTCTTCATAGCACTGTCAGAATAACGTACGGTACACGTAATAGATTATTACTAATAGTGTACAAAACTGTCTGACTGTCCAGATGGTGAATCGTTTTTTAAAAAGGTGATTCATTTTAAGCGATAAATTACAAATCCGTTATATATTTTTTTCATTTCCTTCCGTTTTTAACGTTTATTCTACTATCCTAGGTTGTTTACTTCTGTAAGTCCGTTCCATTGTAATTGGAGAAAATATGAATTCTCAACGCAAGAGAATGGCTAAATTTTATTTAGAGTCATGCAAGGAAAAGTTTGTGTCAAATGCATGGTCGAGCATGCGAAAAAGCTTGATACATATTGGTATAACGGTTACGCTTTTATTTTCTTATTTGCCTTTGCGCTGCATGATTTTGTTTTTTAAATGAAGATGCAATTATAATCAAAGAGTCAGCATAGTATAAATAAAACCGAAAACATACATCATGTGACACCATTATTTATGTTTGGCTTATTTTTTCTTTGTTTCTCGTCTCGTTCTTAAGTGTTGAACAAATTGTATTTACATAAAAATCGCATTTAACTGCTGAAACCGTAAATGAAATATTATATTTCGCTGGCTGCACTAAGTGTCATGCACCGTAAATGAATAAGTTGATCGATGTCAGTAGAATTCTATAAAATACGTTTAACACTTTCTTAAAGGTGAAACCTGGTACGAAGTTTGTCTAATGGTTTTTTTCAGAATATATTTTGTTCAGAAATAAAGGAAAAGGCGAGGTTCTTAACGTTGTATTTCATTACAGACAAATGGCCGCATCCTCGCATGAATCACCTTCATTTCGTGCAAACCAGTCTCAGTTTCATTACGTTAAACAATAATTGCGTAAAATACAAAATTTCTTTACATTTAACTAACTTTCAGTTTCAAAATCAATATTTAAAACAAAAAATTTAAATGAAATATGGTTTTTACGACTTACTTGTACGTTGGTAATTTTGAAGCGTGCACGCGTATCTCTCGTGGGAGACAGGCGTTATTTTTTATTTTACATTTAAACCATCGTTAAGTGTGAAGATACGCGACATTGGTCGACAGTGCTTTAACCGTCTTGAAGAATCTGTAATCTCTGCGTTGTGAACAGAATTTAAGTAAACTAAGCAAGTTTTTATTATTCTTTCTCTTCGACAATTTAGCTTACAGCTTACGCCTACGCAGCTGGAGAACATTCACTTTTCATAACAGGTTTTTTTTGCTTGATGACTTAAAAGTTCATAGAGAATATTTTCTTCACAACAAAGCCACAGAATATAAAAATTATGCAAACACCACACCAACTTTTAGTGACCTTTTCATTCTTTCCAGAAATGACTGGTAAAATTGTGCCAGCCAACTTGATAATCGAATTTCAGCCCAAACTAATTGAGCCTATTTTCAACTTAGATTTGACAATTTTATGCCAACCATGTTCATTGTTATTACTATTACTGTATTAAGTTGTCGCTTGTCGTAGGCATTGCAGTAAAGTTTCTGATAAAGTTTTCAAACATACCTCTTGTTAAAATGCAGATACAGAGTCACATAAAATTCATGCTGTACGATGTCGTGGTCTGATTTCTTTCAAAGTAAAAAGTTGTGTGATAGTATGGAACTTGATTAAATGAAGTTGGAATCAATTTATGAAAGCAAATGCAACCTGCCTGATTAGAAAATAAAAGCTACCGACATCAAAGTTTATTATTGACATCAAAGATAATGATATAAGCCTTAAGAAGAAAGCTGGACCGACCGTGTCTAATCTGTATATGTTTGTAAATACGATGGACGTCATTTTATACATTGTTTCACAGAATATGGAGCTCAAAGTAAATTGACGTCTGAAATTGTCTGTGCCATACCTTGTCTACCTGGACAACAAACAGGGAAGTCAATATCTTTTCTCCTAAGGGCAATCTCATTGACACTGATGATGGGTACGATGAAATTCATACGTTTTGTTGGAGCCAAGTCGTTACTTTGGGTAACTAACTTGTTTGTCGGTACTGTGTCGGCTGTGTCTTGTGGCAGTTGTGATCGTATAGCAGGAAATGTACTGGTACAAGTAAGCAGATAGTTAGAATAGCACGGATGCAGTGGGGGAAGAGGTTGATGTTGTTTACGAATATCTGTTTTTGATATGTATTAAGTAATGTTAAAATTGTTATTTTAAAGTTTTTTTTTTTGCATTTAATTGGTTGCGCTTATTGATAGAATAATAGCTTCCACATTATACATAATGATGGTTGCACTTGGTCGTCTCATTATTCGTATAGAAAACTCGGCAACATTACGTATTTAGTTCTTTATAAATCATATTATTAAAACAGAAATATCTTTTTCTTGATATTCGTCGCCTGCAATGTTAATCTACCTAATAAATAAAATACCAAGCATTTAAGACAAGACAGTCCAATGAAAGACAAGTTGTCCTTTGTATTCATTGCATTTCTTATACAACGCTCCTTTCATTCACTTTATTTCATTTCACTTCTGCTTTGTTACTTTTTGTTACACATTTTACAACTAGAAGTCTTTAATTCAATTCATAATCCATTAATTCTGTAGCACTGTTAATTCAAATCAATTTTTTAACTTCTACATACACTGGTGATATTATTATTTGCTGGAGGTTTGTAATATGTACCTGGTTGTTGCTAACGAATATGAATCGAAATTCATTAGATGTGCAGGTAATTGTCTTCTTTGTATGTATAGTAGAACTTTTGAAAGCTCAAAGGCACAGACTGACAGCTATCCTGATTTTCTCTTTTGTACTGAGGCACTGAACGTCACTGTTAACATTAATGAGCCATGCAACAAGAGCAAGTGTCATTATTAATCCATTAATTGTTTAAATATGCGTAACCAGTGCCTGATACTGTGCCATGAATGAAAATAACGCTTTACACTGTATGTTTGTTATGACTCGTTATCGCAATTATATTTAAACCATTGAAGGGACTCTATTTTATAATACGAGATCATCATTACCAGTTATTAATGCAGTATTATTTGCTATAAGGTAATGTTTGGAAAATTAACATGCCTAACCTATATAAAATATTTTCTAAAACCCATACAGTCACTTGAGAATTCGTCATATGTAAATTAGTCCATGAATAAGTATTTTATTTTAATCCTTGATAGTCAAGGCAAGATGACTTATCTTGTCTGAACATTCAAAAAGGCTTCATTTTTCGTGAATGACTAGTTCTTTCAACTGTGCAATACTTTCTTTGCATTTCCACTTTGTAGGCTAGGCGAATAATAATAATTCTCGCAGCCGAGTTTAGGGTAGAGCGTAAGTTATAAAATCAAAGTGGATTAAGGGGTGTCACTGACAATATGTCACAGTTTGGGCGTCCACAACTTTTCGTATTGAAAACCGCCCTGATCTTTCATATCACGTAGGTATGAAGTAAATGTTATCGTAACATATAGCTTTGTTAGGTGCTTGTTGGCGTCCCACATACCAATGAATACCAACACGTGCATACAAGTTCTTTTCTTCCTCTGTTCTGTTAAGATGTATTATGTTACAGTTTGGTTATCTGCAGACGTTAAATTTATTTTTGCTGAGACCAGTCATGATGATAGCCTATTTACCTGTCCCTCCAAGGTTGTAGAACATATCTTTTGGTAGCGTTTCGTGAGAGAAAATCGTTGCGTTTATTGAAGGTTTCCGATCCACAGAAACGATATATTTATCAGTGTCACTCTGTATGCTTCTCAAGAGTATTGCTTTTTTGCCGAATTATAAGAATTACACTTATAATTAAGTGGGTAAAACATATGCAATAGCCAGTATAAAATTCATTTGCTTTATGAAAGAGTATTTCCTGTTGCCTCCCCTCGGGTTCCTCCATGGCACGACTGGTCTGGAAACTGGAAGCAAGGTCAGGTGATGGCTTCTAACTACAAAAACGTAGTTACAAATGTTAGCTATTATCTTAGATGATTCCGTTTTTAGTTTAAATGCAAAATTGTAACAAACACTGGGAATTTCAACTAAGCGGGTGCTAAAGACAAGGTCGTCTACTACCTCACATTATTTTTTATCTTGGTTTTTATTCGCAACGAGTACTCTAGTAAATTAATGACTAAATACATTGTCTGTATGTGAGAATTTGTTTCATTTACATCACTATTTACAGTATGCACATATTTATTACATGGTGTTGGTGACTTCATCAGTAGGGCTCATTTTAGTCAACTAATTGTATTTAAGTGTAAGTCTACATTATAGGAAAGTACTTTAGAGTAAACCTGAATAATAAACTAAGATTTCGTTACACCAGCCATTTTAATAGTAAATTTTTTACTATAATGAACACTAATCTTGTCGCCGCTGAGTGTTTACTATAGTATAAAAGTCGATTGTAACTCCACCGTGTCATGTCAAATACGTCTGTTTTGTGTTGTGAGGCTACAAGTGTATATCTTAAATGATTACTTTGAAATCGCTAAGTAAGGGTATGTATGTGTCTCGTGTCAGTGCAGTTGCCTCGGTTCAACCCTGAACAACAGTTGAAGAGTTTCTACTTGGTCCATTGTAGCCGTAATAAAAGAAGTATCAAAGCGTTTTTTCATTCGTTTGTGAGATGCTGACGATTGCGCAAGTTGAGGGCTAACAATGCATTCTTTTTTTTACGAAATACAATGTATTCAAAAATATTCACAGGGAGTGCAGAAACACACATAGAATTCGGTGAAAGAATTAAAATAACACGTTTGATGATGACGACGATTTGATGAATGCGAAATCATCAATAATGGCTGATTAGCTGCGGCTTCTCTTCTGTCTGCACTTTTCAATTGATGGATATGCAACATCATTCACGTCTTCAGTCTTCATCTAATAGAACTAATATTTAAATTTCGGTATTCAAGTATAATCAAGCCCTCAAACACCGGTAGAAGTATATGCAAGTGAAAGGGTTGCTACTCAGGGGATTTGATTCACCTGTTTCAACTGTTCGATGATTTGATACTCTGCTGTTTTCTGCGGCTGCCGTGAGATTCGATTTTTATTTTTCGATTTAATTATCCGCTCTCAGAGGTACACAAAGATTTGAAAAAACGTGAATCTCTATTTTTATTTTGACTTATTTTTAATTTTAGATGCCAGAGAAAAAGGTCTTTATGGTCGCATTATTAGTCCTTTTGGATAGAAAGAGCAAGAAAATTAACCCTCCCATTGACGTATCTCTCAGTGAAACTGGAAGTATTTAGAATCAAACCAAGTTTATTTGGTTGTAGCAGCTTTGAAAATTCCGTTGAATCGTTGAATTATTTCTTAACATATTTCCAGAAAGAAAATAAAGTTCCAAAATCAAAGAAAGATCAAAGAAACAAATGCAAAGTTAATACCAAAGTCAAATGAGAGAATTGAGTTTACAAGGTACAAAAAGTTTTTCCACGTTGAACTGAGCTTCATTAAGGGTTAGGGCTGTGGTTTTCATAAAGGGAGTAGACTTAAGCTGAGCTCGAGCTATTTAAAAAAACTAAATCTTATGTAATCGCTCAAAAGAATCACTTCGTTATCAAAATTAGCTGCATGTCAAGACGTATACCCTTATTTTACACTAGTTATTAAAAGACTAGTTGGGTGGAAACGCGCGGCTCCGTGATTTGAATGACTCTTAAAAGTCTGTGTTCATTTATTTTACAGAGCCATGATGGCTGGCCGTATTAGAAAGATGCAAGCCTCTTCATTGAATTTAAATACCGTACATTGGTTTTGGTTTCTTTATTCCACTTTTTTACGGCAGCGTTTGCCGTTTCAGCTACAGAGCATCACTACTGGAAATCTCTCTCCCTTCGGTTTCGCAGTATTACCATTTGATCACCTCATAAGTCATCCAAGCAGTTAATCTTGACTTTGCATCTAATCTTAGCTAGTTAATCATACATACGCGTATAAACATCTTTCACAATTGTTGTATAAGTAAACAGAAGACTGCTTTTGTGAGACGGCGGTGTTCATTTTTTATCTGGACACTTGTTTTGTAATAAAACGTACAGAGATAAAAATCTTGTTGCTTGATTACTGATTTGTTCACTCAACCCCTGCATCTCCGTTGCTGAATTTAAATATCAGTTATAAAAGCCGAAATAAAGCTTTAAGAATATTTGCAAAATATCGATGCTTTTCTGACTAAATGTGTTTACCGGTACTGTTAATACCCGTTCAAAGACGGTCAAATCAGGTCAAACCTTCATATTAAAATTACCAAATTGGAATGTATCGTCTGTGTACATCTAAATATACGCATGAATTAATGGCGCCGTAAATTATCACGTACATATTTACATGCTTTGTAGGTTCTTATACCGCTTTCGAATATAACTTTTTGTTTAGTTTTGACAGTTCTTATCATCCTCTTATTACGGTAGATCAGAAGTAAGTTATTTATGATACACCACAAAGGGGTAATAAAGGATAGATTGGAAACGTAATCGCTCCTGTCTTTTCATCTCTAACCTCTTTGATTTTAAAGTTGCAACTACCCAGTTCTCATGAAATCGTAAGAATGTTAATTATGTAATTACGTGAGAGATTAACTTGGTGAATATTAGCAGATACCATCTCCAATTATCTTGACGTTGAAGATAGTAATGTGATAAAGTTGAACTAGAGACAAAAATATATTACTTACTTAATGTACAGCTATTACCATCCTGATTTCAGGTAGTTACATACATGATTCTTTCATGCAAAGCATTTTTTTATTATTACATTTTACTTTAACAGTGGTAGTATGACAAAAAATTCGGATCACTTTTCTACCAACTTGCAACAATATAAATGTACTATAAATATCCACTTCCTAAACCACAAAATGGTGATACTTACGTTTTCCGCTTGCACTGATTAGTAATTACCTCTCGTCTCATCTTATACTTATACAAACTTATTTATCATATACATAGTGTAATGAAGACTAGCGAGGAAAGTTTTACTTTTAAAGCATCAGTATCAACCGTACCGTGTCACCATCTTTTAATTTTTAAATATGTAATTTGGAAAATTGTTGAAAATCAACTTCCCGGATTCTATTAGATTTTAAGGTAAGGATACCTGTTACTAATATTCATCAGAGTTACTTCTCTTACACACTTAGACTAACGCCACTACATTCAAATGTTATTTTACATTTCTCCCTTAAAGCTTAGTCGACAGACAGAAGTAACCACAACCAGTTGTCAGATGAACACAAACAGGTGAAGGAGCTGCAACAAGCACGCCAACCAGTGTAAGTCGACATAATTATTACCTTTTCACACGTTTATCGTTTTTATTACGTACTTCTTCTGATGTTAAAGTTATGAACTGCACTTCTGGTTTCATAAAAGAAAGGAAACATCATTCCCCCTTCATCAACGTCCTGAGCATCATAGTAAATGATGATGATGCTTGCAGCAGTGCAGTGGTAATTCTTTGTTGGTGCTTGTTGATAGTTTGATAACGATATGAGCAATGATTGCACATCTGAGAAAGCCAACCAACTTGTTCTATTTGCAAGAATTGCATTCTGATTCCACTAAACCTCTTCTCCTCTCTGCCAATAGGATTCCCTCAAAAGTAATTTTCAAAGAAGTTGACCATTACGTAATCTAGTAGTAGTTCTTGCACTACCAATATTCAACTGCGGTTTTTAAACAATGCCACTTGTGGTTTGTAATAGGGGATTATTACGAAATAGCAAGTCAATTATCAAGACGCTGTTTTCATTTAGCACTCATAACTGAAATAGATGGACAATTTTCCGTCCCAGTCAACCTTCACGCAAATAGCAAACGATGCATTAAAAATACATGACCCGGTCCAATATCCGGTGCAAAATTGTTTCAAAATATTTGGTTTAATTGGTGGGCAGCATAAAGAGAAGACGTCAAAGGACTGTGCTCAACATTCTACATATCTATGATATCTAAATACTAAAGAATATTCTGTGTAATTCATTGCTCCACGCACCACGACCACTGGTTTAATTTATCGAAAAGATACATTTGTGGGCTACCATGAACTTTTACTGAGATTCAATCTTCATGTTGTCCAGTTTATTCAAATAAATTGGATGTATGTACGAAAAATCCACGTGGAATATTAATTTTTGTCAGGTTGCAAGAGTAGACAGTAGCATTTTTGGCATCCTCTCCAGCAGTGCCTAGTATCAATAAGATGACCGAATAGAATACAGGTTCAGGTATAGTAAAGTAATGCCATTAAAATCCACACGTTCAATGTTCACGTATGACGTTGTTGGTGAATATTTTCTTCCAAGAAACTTGAGTGGTTTCTCACACTTTATTTCTTTTTATTCTCATACCGAATGTGATCATTATCTCGGGAAAGCAAGAGAATGAAGGTAATTTATCCAAACTGTCCGTTCTCTACGCGTCGCAGCAGTGAGCCCAAGACCAAGGCTTGTCTGATTGTATTCGCTTACTTTTTACTATATTTATTAGCGATCAAATACTACAAATACGGTGTGTCGGCGAGAAAATCGTGTACCCGTTTAACAAACATAGTTGTTTCTACAATTGCTAACTACCTATAGAATATAGGCAAAGCTTTGGATAATATTGTTTTTTGTATTCTTTACATGCAGTTAAGTTAAAGTCCGGTATCAATGATTTTAAATGAGAAATGTCCAACGTGATCAGTCAGCAGTAGCAACAGTAGCCACAGAGTCCCATTCAAATTATGGAAATTATTTACTGTCTCTCTCACTACCAAATTCGGGGTGTCGATGACATGACGTCGTTCTTTATTTACATCACACCAAGCGTGACACGCCAACTCAAGAAAAATGACCATCTGAAAAGCATGATTACCATTTCCAACATGGCTACTTATTACAAAAAAAATGCAATGCGATAATATCTCTACGTGCTTTACATCTTACATGTGAGACCAAAGGAACCAAAGTTGCACATTCAGGAAAACTAGAAGGCAATTCTATGAAGCAAAAGTTGCAAAATAAAACATCATAAACGATTAATTGGTAAATACCCATACGTCATACAAGCTTTCTAAAGTATCACCTCTTGCAAGTTGAACAGTTATTCTAACATTGGGTTGGGGAAAGTGAGTGCGAATTCATACAAAGAAATTTTATTGCATTTTGGTGCATTGCACAAATGAAGCCCTGCTTTAACTCAGGATCAGAGAAACAATTATTCATACCTGAATGGTATAATACGACATGGGGAGGCAATGGTACAATTAAATGAATTGCGTCCAGTCCAGACTCAGTGCGAGAAAGTTTAATGTTTGGATCTCCTACTCCACGTAATCCTTGATAAAAATATCTCATCTCAACATAATTTGTACTTTTGTGCTGAAAAGAACCATAAAGATTCAGACATAACATAACCCACCTTGCCAGTTTATTGTGATTATGATTTACACCGCATATCAACACAGCATTTACTCTGGTCGTAAGTCGTAGAGTGTCGACTCAGAAGAATTTTCTCAGAGAATCTTATGACGTTATGTATTTATGTGTTCCTTTTTCTCTATTATAACAATAATCTTTTCTGTCAGGTTGGAGGCAGAGAGAAGCAAGGTACGTTTAATTTTAAGAGAATTGGAGTTACAGTGTTTCGCCTGAACTAATAAAATGTCCGTATAAATTGTGGAGGTCTCAGAGGGAATTCAGGAAAAGTTGAAACTGGGTGAGATGAATTAATATCAGTGGTACCTCCATGCGTGCACTGGGGTATGAAAGGATTTACAGCTTCAATGTATCATCATCATCATCATCACTTTTAAACCAATATTGCTAAGAAAGGTTGACTTTTTCTTTATACTTTGTATGCATACATCCAGCCAAGATGAGAATTCAGTCATTCAAGCGTGAAATAGTTACAGTAAAGCCAAGTCAAGTGCTAAAAAAGCACTAAGCACAAAATGCATTTTCAAAGTTAATATACGCATACTTAGCATCTACCGGGGCTGCACGGTTACCGTCTCTTGTAAAATTATTACGCCTTACACATTGAGTTTCATGGATTTTATTCGCTCCCAGTATGAAGTACAAAGTAGACCACCCTGTAAACCACGCACCTGTGCTGCTCTCCTCAGTTCACACGAGTACAATCGCTTGTGAGTAATCAAAGGAAAGCAGGTGAATTGACGGTGTGATGAGTCGAGCTTCATGGGCTGCGTATTGATTCTCTGTATTGTATTTTGGATTGTGTGTGATGTAGACAAGCTCCAAGTATTCATGTGAAAGAAATAAAATTCAAAATGAACAAGGGCATTTTCCTAATATTCCTCAGCGAGTACTTCGATGCAGAATGCGTTGGCTGTTTTGATTGTTGAAGAAATCATCGCCTTTTCAAAAATGTACAATGAACTTTCCACACATTACGCCGTATATTAAAATCAAAATGGATACAACTTAGCTCAAACAATTCTACACGTCCTTAAGTGAATGTATATATGACTTCTTGCAATTTTAATACGAAATTTTGTATTGTCGAGCGGGCGTGAATTTTTATCACGCCATAGAAAACTCTTGAAGAATGCATCTTTTTACGTAACGGAATATAATATCAATTGTTCCCGCTGTAAAAAAGAAAGTTCACTGAAAAGATAAAAATACTTCTGGAATATTATTAGAAATTCCATCTTATATTTTTCATATTTTATCTTTTATTCATTACTATGTTTTCTATAGTTAATGTCTAATTGTGAGCTTAATATTATGGAATGCTTCATCAATCATCGTGTGGTCGTATTTTATCCAGATGGTAAACTTCTTACATATTGTATATTTAAATGTCTTATTATTTAAAACATATCACAACCGAGAAGGGCACGTTCAAATCGAATCGATAGATAAAAATAAACTTGAGAAACAAATTGTATGATTTATAAAACACTGAGTAAGAAATAAGCGATAAAGCTGGTCAGCAGTCTGTTGCAATTGGTGCTTGATTTGCTTTTCAATCGAACTTCTTTGAAAACAGTTTGCTGAAACAAATAATTACTCCGTCTAGTATTTGAATTCAAATCTCTCTAAAAGGAATAAATGGGCTGTGAAAAATTATGTAAATAATACAAAAAGATGGTCACTAATGGAAGCTATGCTCTGATCTGTGAATCTGGTGAAAGAGTTGTAAAGTGTTTCACTCTAACCTTCATAACTTGTGCAACTAAATATTCTTATCTGAACACATATGATCACCCGTATCAAACGAAATGCCAACGGGAATAATTTCAAAATCGTACTCCTAAGTGCCTAGATTGTTTACAAATGTGAGATTCTATACATTACTGAAAAATAAGTATGTAATGTAATGCATATTGCATAATGCACAGTGTCAAATCGGATGATGAACAAGTATTTTTAATGTTTACAGTGCGATATGAGAATTTTCATATCATTATTCTGTCAACTATTATGTAAACCTAATTACAATGCCTACAAACCTGTCTCTTTGATTCGTCCCAGTCATTTGCTTCTTTCAAAATGAGCAGACACAATAAAAGTTTTTTTTTTGTGGATTTGCATTTCTGTCAACTTTAATCAAAAGGAAAATGAATTTAATCATTGTTCACAGGGAATTTTCATGATCTTGTGACGGGAACGTAAGGATTGAAGAAAAAAGTGAGTTTGAGTTTTAGATAAATGATGTTAAATAACTGTTTAGAAAAGAACATGTATAAGAGTGGTTCGATAGAAATGAGCTTAGGTAATTTTGAAATGACATTTTTAAAATATTTAAATATCATATTGTGGAAGACTTCCACTGGAAGTTATTGAGTTTTGAAGAATTTTACTGCTCCTATAAAGTCCGATTTTATAAAATATATACTTTACGAAATATTTACAGAATATTTGAATAAAATCAAAGGTCAAATTGAAATTGTGAATAAAATATAGTGTGCAACAATACAAAACACAGTATGGTCAGATTTGGACATACAAAGAGATTAAAAGTTGCTTTTACGCTATGCTTTAGTCAAATTGGAAAATGTAAGTGGACTTTAATGTTACCATATTGTGTATGTACACCATAACAAAGAGGTGTTACAATTAATTCTTCGGTAAAGATTTCTTAATAATAATTGACAATTTGAATGATTCATTTACACACAGTTTTAATGTGAACCTGCGAAAGAAATATTTGACACATTAAATTTGTGGTATTGTAGTTTAATGTTTTTTACCCTGCCTGCCACAATTGTATCACCATGTAGCACAAGGTGTACATACATAGTTCCCCTATGGTCCATTTCTGCAGTTGGCATGCCTCAAAAGAAAGCAATTTAGTTGATTCTGTTGTATGGTGCTAGAGAGTTGCTTGGATGTGTTGTGATTGTACTGAAGCGATAAAAAACCATTCACACAAGAAGAAGCCGTAAGGTGTATCAAAAGATAATGAGTAGATGGGGTAAACACATATAATCGTTAAATAAAGTATTGTACAGCCCTCCGGGAAATTTTCCAAAAAATCCATATATAAATAATCTTCTTTCACAGAAAGACCTCGCTAGCAAATCTGCTTTTACTTCATTTAAGTTCGTACCTCGTACCTCTATTTGAATAAGCTCTAAAAGCATGAAATATTTGGACATAAATTAAAGCATTTTGAAAAAATGTGAGGAGGGTAGGTTTAAAAGCCACAAAAAATACTATGTGCAATAAAGTTAACGTGGGCTTGAATTGTCTAGTAATTATCACTTACGTTATATCGTCGTAACCCAACGCCAGAGAGCTCACGTCTTTGACCTTATTAGATAATAAATGCATCCATTATGTATAAATATGTAAATGTGTTCAAACTTCATCAGTCTTCATACTTCATATTTCATGACTGCACTGCCTCCCCCGTTTCAAGCACAAAAATTTTATGACCAGCGAGAAAATTTTAATTTGGAATGAAACTTACGTTGAGAAAAGTAATTGAAGATTAGGTCATTTCATCCAGAGATACGCTTCGCTTACTAGTAGACTTACTATTATAACCTGTAAACGCAAAGTGCTTTTAATCAGTCACGCGTACATTTTTGTAGACATGAATAAATGGCTTCTGGGCCAACTGACTGACCATACGAGAATCTTTCGTAAAAAATGTACCGACATGGGAATGAATGAAAAATCTGGTATATCACAACATCAAAAACTGGTAAAGCTTCGTGCAGATCATATCATAATTACTCATGTTCTTATTCAAATCACTTTACCGTCGTTCTGTGTTGTTATTTTCTTGTAGCTTCTAACTTCAGGAAAGGTTTTGACTTGTGCCTGACACGTGCATGATGCGGAAAAAATCAACTGATGAGTAAATGGGTTGTTCTGTATAGTCGTGTAATGCACTTCATTGAAGTAACCTGCTGGCTAAATTGAAACGATAAGCTTGAGCATTCTTGATCACTCGTACATTGGGATTACAATTTTCTACCTCATCAAAATTAGACAGGAGGCTGGACGCAGAGCTTTTAATGCAAAAACAATTTTACAAATTTCAATGATAAAAGCTTTGGGATTTGTACATTTGAAGGGGCTTTACTGGTTATTTTTGTGTTCGTTTAGTCGTTTTCCAGTAATTTCGTCGTGTTCGTACATTTATCTGTTTGTTCATTAATATAAATTCGTTTTCTACACTTATTTTGAGAATCGTAGTCCATCCAGCGTATACAAAAAATGATCGTAGTATGATCGAAGGCTTTGTTTTTAATTGTTCGATCATTGTTAATGATGTCCTTTGTTTTAACCCAGTCCAATCAAAATAAGACTTGAAGGACGTGGACTTATAAAAAGATATTCAAAATTATTTCTTTTCAAAGGTTCTTGCCTATTTCGGGTAAACTGTTGGGATAGGTCCATCTAATAAAACACTTTCATGACAAACATGTGTATTGTATAAGTTTTTACGTACTTAGCGAAGGTATGTATGTACATATCGTAAATCCCATTTCATATCTTATTGTGACTTATTCATTCCCGTATTAAAATGGGTTTCCAAGTTGTGTTTTCTGCATTGTAGTTGGCCTTTATGGTTGATTTTTGGTTTCCGCTCCTAATTTTGCAGGGCTACACTTTTCACTTTTTAAGTGATGACAAACAATGTTAGAAACAATTTCAGTTTGTTTGACCCTGTTGAATTTTTTAAAACAGTGTTGATATTGTAACCCCTGCAATATAAACACACCAAAGGCCCAATGCAATGCAAATAACACCATGTTAATAAGGTAGAGATTATGCCACGATTATTGGCACTCAATATTAAGGAGGTCGTGATGAAATAAATCAACTTCTACTGTAATTCAACTACTTGCAATAATAGATATGAAATGGATAATACTGATACTTGCACACCAATGCTTCACCGGTATAAACTAACAATAACCATACCTTGAAATCATTTATAAACATGTAAACAATCAGTTTTAAACAACGAACAACTTCCGGACTTAAAGAATTTTCAGGCTAGTGTTGAATTCTCCTTTCGGTAGACGAACTTGTAAGTAGTGCCTATAACTAAATTCACGTAAATGAATAAATGACCAGTAATGGGTTTATCACTGACGATGAGTATGAGCATAACATTAATCGCTCGCTTTGCTACTGCTACTGAATGAATAAAATTCCTTGTAGGGTGGTATAATTATTAATCAATAGGACTAAAAGATGGAACCGCCACATGTTCTTATTTTATTTTAATTAGACGTTTACTTCTGGAGGAACCTCTTTAATACATAAATATGTGCTGAACATCTATAAACAAGCACAATTTTTATCTTTGCAATAGAAGTAAAAACAACACTGAGAAATAAAATCTAAATCTGAAGACCTCGTCAGAAGTATGTATGTTGCAAATTTAGCTTAAAATGTTAGGTCAAAAGTGTACAAAACAATTAGGCCGTGAGAAATGTGAAAATCAATTACGTTCTATAAAATTTTTTATGAGCAACATAAAACTTAACAAAAAGAATTTCCTAGTCTTACGCATGTAGGTAGGTATAGTTTTATGCAGTTAAGATTTAAGAATCCTAGCCGTCCTTTCAGTTATAAGACATTGTGACTGTAGACTTTAGTTTTGTTCGTCAACCGAAGACGTAGGTAACCAAAGTCAAAAGTTCGAGTGAATTCAGAGGCGCCTTATAAGGCATCACCCAAATGACACGTGAGTAAAGAGCGAGTGCACTTGTTTTTGTGGGTACTTTTAAATCGATTTAGCGGTACACAAAAATGATTTAAGAATAACGCCTCCTTGGGTTTTACGAGAAGGCACAAAAAGATTCTCTCAATTAGCCAGTTTCATGCAGCATCAAGTCCGACGTTAACGACAAACGACACCAGCCAGAACCGGCGAATCCTTTTTAAAAAACTCATTCATTTAAAGTAATCCCTACATTCACTTTTCTATCGTCCTTTCTGCTTTCATTCCCATTCATATGATACAATATTGAACAAAACGTACTGATGAAGAATGAAAGGGATTATTATGTATTGTTGTTGCCATACTGCTCCTAAAATCATTTGAAAATCTTTATCTTGACTTCGCTCTGTGCAACATATCTCTTCAAGGAAAGCTAAATTCTTTGCTTTACTTTCCTGAGCTGTGTTGTGGGATTTATTTCTGCTGGTCTCAGCAAAGCTTATATGAACCTTTAGCGATAAGTTCATCTTTTCCTTTTAAAGAAGTCCGTCACAAAAAATACTCTTTTCTTTTCCACAAGTTAATGATTGTAAATCTTAACGCTATTCATGGTAATGTGTTTGCTTACTTCTAGGGGATAAATTGACTTGACTCATCTTCATCAAGATCGATGAACGAATGAGCTGCTGCCCTATATTATATAGGCTATAATACTTACTGCGTTTACGTACTTATGTGCTTCCTATCACCACTTATGAGCGTTTACATCTGCGACCCGTGCATCATCTTTTTGTAAAAAATAAAAGGGGTTTACGTGCAAAATCTTCCTTTTATGGCACACAGCACTCATTTGTTGCGTACCAGGGTCATCGTCATCAACAAAATTCTTTGTGTAAATGTCTTGCAAGTTGCAACAACATTCAAAGTGTTTATGTAGTAGAAACTAAACATGGCGATGTTTACTCAAAGAAATCGAAATTTTGTGCTGAAATGGGAATACTACATTGCATTGGAAGATCTAAAACTTACATCATTATCTGACTTCGTAAGATGCACACAACGATATTAGTAGAAACTGGGTGCCGTTAAATTCTTGGTTGAATCGAATCATCAAACTTAATTACAAGTGATGGAATAAATTGTATCCAATATAATTATTGAATAAGAATCATTGGTTCTGCCTCGTTTCGTACTTATATTTGCACACAATATCGTAGTTTGTATCGTTGTTAAAGATTAAATCATTGTAATCTTTGTGATACATGACGCTAGTTGAGGATACATTGACCGCTCATGACAGACAGAGAAACGGCTACTTACACGTGCTAGACATTTCCTTCGTTTTTCATTTACAAGTAATTGAAAGTAAGCAAAGTAACCACTTCTTTATAATACTCCATTTCATGGTTTTGTGCAAAATGTCGGAGTTAGTCGGTGAATCTCTAAGGAATAATCCTACCACATTACAAGCCAGCACAATAAGAACTGTCGTAGGCCGAACTGTTTAGATTCTTGTAATAGATTGTAAAGCCTACGTAATTTTATGAATTCATCGTTGCAGCGTTCACTTGAACCTGCGGCAATCTACAAACCATATTCACTATGCAGTGCATGCCATGCCGTGAAACTCAACTTTAGAGAATTTTCTGATTGAATAGTGTAGCCTCGCCTCACTTCTTCATGAACACAGAAAGTGACCAATGAGATGAAAGAATGTGCGATATCTTCGTGTTTTGGGCCTGCTGGCTTTGACACTCTCGCACAAATCGCACAAAATGTCTATAAGTTAAATTCACTGACTCAGGGATATGCTCTCTGTATGATTTTTTAGTCTATTGTAGCACCAGCACCAAGCACCCTTTATTAGCCGACAATGCAGATTTGTTCGCTTGGACTCCGCACAAGAAATCCTTTAAATTACTTTATTTGTCTTCAAAATTTGTATCCGAATTTGTTTTTGAAGTGAAAATTTATGTGAAAAGCAAACTAATCATCATTAAAAGAGCGATTATTACTGTGCATTTGACAGATATTGATTAGATTGATTCTGTATTGAACGAATGGTTGATAACTTATGTAAAGTCATAATTACAGGTTTATTCTCAATAAGGGAAATTTAAAAGGAGCTACATGTCGCAGTTATGTACCTGGTTAATAATACTGAATGTATTCAGTGCATTGAAAATTACAGCCAATTAAAATTTTATTCTCCGTCATGCATGTAAAAGCTGACTTTCTTGTACACAACCAACAATAGAATGATAGTTCATAGGAGTGTATAATAATAACGATTCTCTCTTTCCGCTAAAGAAGGAGCAATTATTTCGTTGATAGCCAATAATTAGACTTAAGGCACGCTCTAACGGATCGTATGAATCAGTATTTAGTGAAGAAAATTATTGGTTATGCAGTCATTTATGTATGCGAAGATGAATCGATACTAGCAATAATGAATGGTATTTAATTTCAAACCCAACTTACAAGTCGCTATTAACGTCGTAGCTGTAATTTATAGATACGAGTTCTTCTTTCTCCACTAAACTTGCTAAGAAAAGCTGTTGAAAGTTGAAGAAGTTTATTTCACTTTGCTTTACACGTAATTAACAATTTAACTGTCATACCTCTCGGGTTTAAAAGTCAGAGATAGAACATGAATCATTTTAGGTCGGCATATTGCTACCGTATATCGCTTCATCGACGAGACGAATAAAGTTACGAACTCAGTTATCGTAAAAACTTTAAACTAATTTAACTCTTTGAGTTTTTTAGGCTGAAAGAGGTGCATCTTAGCCTTACAATTAGATGAAAATGAGCAGCGCGCAATACTCCAGTTGATGCTCAATTACCTTAAGAGCTCGAATATTGTATAAAAGGTTGTGCGCTTTTCGAGTAGAATAATTTACTCCTTACTTATCATTAGAAGTATTTACCATTTCCGACTTACTCTGCAAAGTCCACCAAAAACAAGGTGTAGTAATGGAATCTCCTCATGAAGATGGATGAACACATTTTATTCAGCTAGGAGAAATTACCGAAAACGAAAAAGGAATAACATGATCAATCCGGATTAACAGAGTGGGATTTATAAGAGTTACGAAAAGCCAGCAGTAAAAAAGCCTTCTTTTTGCCTTACATTGCCTTTTAGTTTTATTCTAATTAATAAATACGTCAGCAACTGGAGCAAAATCACTGACTCGTGCGTTGTTAATGCCATCGAAGTATTCAATGCTCGTGTTAACATTGAGAATGCAGGTTTTTCATACCTAATAAATAAACTATCCACGACTTTTAAATCGGCTTCGATTCCCATTTATTACTGCTCCTATTTCCCATCCACTGCGAACATCCCTCTTTCCGGGTTGGATTTATGGATTACCTAAGGAAATAATATTTTGGTGGTGGTAATGAGCAGGATCGTCATTTCGTTTTTGGTTATACACACCTTGGTTGTATGCTGTGCTATTCTGTAACGCAGGGTACGTAAAATACGAAGTAAGTTGCGGTAGTCGGAGTGGAGAAAAGTTACTATAATGGAAGGATTAACTCTCCTTGTTTTATTCAGGAGACTGGAAAAAGCTTCTCGTAATCCTTCAGCCAGCGTATAAATAATGGTCCTAAGAAACAGAAAATGTAGTCTGCTCTGCCCGTATACTTTTCAGGACGGGTGACTGATTCTACACGGCAGAGTTGTTCTGATGTCTGGTGCTACGCGAGATTGCTCGTGTAGACCTTCTGGCGTTGTATAAAGTGTCCATCAAATTACGGAATATTCATCACCACCTCCGTGCCCACGCGTCAACACTGAAACTCAAGGAAATTTCACGAGTGTTCCACATTTAATTCTAGGTATTTCATTCGATTTATGTTTGTATGGATTTATTTATTTCACCTTTGGGATGCATCCCACGTCCGTTCGGCCTCATAGGATAATTTCTCATCTGATCTAACCTTGCAGTGATCAATGAGTCTGGCTGGTACACTTGACTCGCTTCTTTTTCCATTTAGTGCAACCTACGATCGTGCTCTGCTTGAGCGACGGGCGACGTGAATAAAATATATTTAAATGCCTTACCTTAGGTTTTTGCTCTAAAATTACTAGCGAAGAGTAAGTATGCTGTAGCTATTATTTAAATGAAATGAGTGTTTGAAATGCATCAGTGGTTTGATCAAAACAGTGGTTTACGAATACCGTCCCACTTTCTTCGTCAGAGCAGCTCCTGGTATCATCTGTTAAAATGAAAATAAATGTGCATCCTGTTTAATCTTTTTGTTGGAATATATTTTTGTTGGACTGATCTCCTGAAAGCAGCACCGAGATTTTGTTGAAACCACACAAACAGAAAATGGTAGCTAATAAGGACCTCAGGTGTGTGAAAGGGTATAAATTACAAGGGCCAAATGTTTGTCAGGAGAGCATCTGCAACAACCAACAACGCACCTTTGCACCGTATAATTTCCATTTTCAAATTCCTCTGTATTTTCAGTATTTGCGCTTACGAGGAAATATTAAACCTTGTTTTTCTAGACTGCCCTTCAAAC
The DNA here is from genome assembly GCA_021029165.1 of Cyphoderus albinus. Taxonomy (NCBI): domain Eukaryota; kingdom Metazoa; phylum Arthropoda; class Collembola; order Entomobryomorpha; family Paronellidae; genus Cyphoderus; species Cyphoderus albinus. The sequence continues at coordinate 85 of VYYJ01001171.1, read as the reverse complement.
TTTTTGTGGTAACTACTAATGGTGAAAAACAAAGATTGGCACATGTCGCTGGATGCAGCGGGCCGGCGTTCATGTGCAAAAATTT
>VYYJ01001170.1:0-35162 GCA_021029165.1 Cyphoderus albinus | reverse complement strand
GCTCAAAGCCCCTCTCTGTTAGTTTCAATAGCAGCTTGAAGATCTTCATTTTTGTAGAATTTCTTGTCTTCTTGCAGTCAGTCTCATGCACTTCACTTTTAGAACAAGTTGACTAGGGAAATGGAAACAAAACAACACTTGGAATTGGCGTTCTTTGTTGGATTGACAAGTTTTGGTGCACCGGCTCCTTGTTAAATGAGTCAATTAAGCTGACCAAAAAACGTCCATCTAGATCAAGTCAATAAATGAAAAATTGTCACTTTAATTTCTCATTCATAGTACCAGAAACAAATCTGTCGAATAAAAATATTACGTTTCGTAAAACCTTTATAGTTTCTATTATTTGCGAAATTTCAGAATGCATGCAAAACAGTATTGCATCTAAAGTGGCCACTTTCCCCAGCCACTCAACTGTATAAACTAAGCCGAGTTAACCTTTAGTGGTTGTAAAAGGTAAAGATTAACTATGAATTTTCATCATTAGCCTTTCATATGCTTATATTATGCAGTTTAACATTTTATAGACAGATTGTTACTGTTGCAACATAAACCCCATTAAAAGGGAAGAAAAAACTGTTTCTCATGCAGCATAACATACGTAAGATTCTAGTTGCACATTAAAAATATCCTCAGTGAATATTGCCCTTTCGACATCGTCGTCGTTTTACTCGTTTTCCTTATAGCAACAGATAATCCTTAAAACAACGTTCGCATTATTACGCTTCATTACAATATAAAATTTTCTATCATCGTTTCTACGCTTAATGCAGCACAAACTCAACTCAAGTCGATTGACGATGATAATCAATGCCGATGCCAGTGCAGGATGCATTGCACTTGTGCAGACAGACGGCATCATAAAATGATAAAACAACAATAATAACAAACAATGTGCCATGAATCTCTGCTGCCATCATGGCAAAAAGTAACTGCAAACTTAGCAGTGCTCCTTCCTCAACACTTGAACGATTCGCAACAAACATTACTGTTTACCTGGCTGTGTACATGAAGAACATGAGTTGTACGAAACAAGTAAATTTGCTAGTCATTTCGTACCGTAGAAGAATCACTGCTCAACAAGAGCAGACAAAGGCTCATTCTCGTAAACAAGTCAGCCATCAGTAGTAAGTGAAAAAGCTCGTAGAAATACGAATCCTCAGTAAAAAGGAGGGTAAGTAACGTGCAAGAAAGTTACTTAAAAGGCAATACAAATCTACGGTGGCTAGTCGCTAGTCTTATCATCGCAATGAAGTTGTTGCTGCGTGAACTTATTAAGGTTCGCATCGTGGTTTCGTTATTACTTTGATGCTCAATGCTGATGGCGATGATAAAGGTATAGTTAGAGTAAAGGTAATCATAATATTTAACAGTGCAGCTAGTAAGCAACCATGCACACGCTCGGGGTTCGAAAATTCAGTCCTCCCCATGTCAACATGAACATCGCCGTGCCCATTCTCTGCACCACCACCACCGTAGTGTTTCAAAGCAAGATCATTTTGCAGTGCACCATATCACCACCAGTATTAAACTACAACAAAGTAAGTAGCGCCACAATAAACAATCTACTTCACTGCCCCTGTCTTTCTGTATCACTAAGAACAAACTTAAACCGTACAAAAGGAAGGTAAAAATAATAACAGGATGCAGATTTTCTCTCTGCCTACATCGTTCTCAACAAGACGTTGAAAAACGTGAACACGATGAACATTCTTCAACTTCAATAATAATAATGATATTAATATAGAAATATCAAAGATGGTAGTGGTCCGTCGACAAAAAGCCGAAGCGGTTTAAAATAGATTAATCCTGTGTGCTCACTCTTGAATACATACAGAAATGCACTTGAAATATTTTATAACATAAAACATGAAAAGTTGTTACATACTACCTACTGAAAAACGGGGATAAAAATTGTTAGTTCAGCTGCTGCTGTTTGTTCTTTGATATTACAACCCTGAATATATGATAATGAACAATGATTAATGATGTTATGCGGCTGTCGATATTATTGTTATGATCATCATCATTATTCATAACTCTACGCGGTAGTGGCGAATAATCATCTTTAGTTTCGAAATTGATAGGGAGAGAGGAGCTGAAGAGAAGGCCCAGAACCAGAGGCTGAGACTACCAGAATAGTTCAGTAGCACGTAAAATTTCGCGATTACGTTTTATTTTTTAAAAAATGAACTCTAGTGCAGATAAGTTTATGTGTGCTTTCTTGCGTTAGCTACCGATTTTGACAGCTACATTTCCCACCAGTTAACAAGTAGTTTGCCATCAAAATCTTGAGCGCCTCTGTTGCTACGTAAGGAAGAAATGGAAAACATCTCACTTCATTTATTCATTTTTTTAAACAATAAGTATTAAGGTTATGTTTACATATCTAGTAAAATCGGTGCTCATGTAACAGCTTCTTGTATGAACTGTTTAAACTTATTTTCTGCCGTTTTTTGAATACATAAACTGCAAATATGATTATAGCAATAATAAAATAATGAACAATAAGATATGCACTACTGGTTGCAACGAAACATGGGTCATGAACACAAACAGTTTCTGTTTGTTGTTGATGTTTGGGAAGTGTCTGAAATAACAGGGAAGGTGGTGCTCGACTCCTTAATGAAACAATTAAACCCATAATTGTATTCTTCACCGTTGAATTATTGAAACGAGAAAGTGCTCAGACCAAAAGAGAAATTGAAGAAAGAGGATTCTCAAAACATATTCTGCTTATGCTAAATCACAAAAAAAACGAATTGTACAATCGTGAAAGAAATTTTTAAACGATTCGAGTAATTCAAGACTTTGAAGGAAAAGCTAATACCGCGAGGCAGAGATTTCTTTGTAGAGTAGGCGCATGCAGCCGCAATTTTCTAACCCTCTCCTGAGATACGGAGTTGTTGAAATATCTTGATTTATTTCTTCTACGTCATATTTCTTAGAATCATCTTCTGTAGCACAATCAATAAAACTACCATTTTCATTCGCAGAAGAAACAAGCCACTAGATTATTTTTTTTGTAAAATTTTAAAACTCCATTACCTATGCAAAAAAAACTGCTTCTGAGCATGTAGCAAGTATCACACATACAATGGCACGGGTTTTCGAGTCAGAGAATGAATGCGGATGAAGCTCAGTTAAAAATTTATTGTAACCTCAGTCGTTTTATGCTGTACGATTCGAATGATTGCATAGAAATGTTTAAGACTTCTTTTACGGTTATAATTATACTATAATAAGCCTTTTGGTTGGTAGGTTACATAAAATGTGTAGTTAAAATTGTTTTAAATAACGAGCTTTGCTTCTCATCAGAAAGATTATTACTACCTGTCAAAAGATGATGTTTCTACAAATTTATGATCCATAAAATGATGCACATGATTGACTTCAGTACTCATTATTGTGCAATCACAAACCATCGGTTTTATTGTCGTCAGAGTCTTGTTAAACTTCCAGTGACATACTTGTTCCAAGTCAAAAACCACTATTGTTTTTATCAAAAGATTTATGTAGCCTAAGCAAAGATTGTGAGCTAATTGGTTCCCTTAAATAATGCAGGCCTTGTAAATTTATTCTAATAGCTACGTAGGTACTTGATACCAAGTGATTATCTGCGAAACTAAAAGAATAATTCACACAACGTGTGTCGACAACCGTTGGATGCCACTCTTTAAATCTCTGTGTTTTTGTCTATGATTACTACAAGGGCGGTAATGGGCAGCAATTTTGCAACTGTCGAGGAAATTTATTTACAGTCCGTAAATTGAAAAAGGATGGTTTTTCCACTAAAGGAATATCGAGTTACCGACAATTTTATACAGAAATCCAATTAAATCCAAGGTATTGAAGCTTGCCAATTTATGTTGTTGTTTGCAATCTTACGTTTTCTATATATTAAGAATTATTTCAAAGATAAAATACCAAATGATCTCTCAAACGAAAATTCTAAAAATCTAGTCTAAACCACCGTCGAACTGTTTTGCGCTACTTTATAATAATGGATAAGTTCTTTTTCATTTCAAGACAAATAAACTTTCTTTACGATCTTTAAACAATTTACACTCCAGTGTTTGTTTAATTCTAGTTGAAAATATTTATTACTAAATATGAATATTGAATTCTATCTTATGTAACTCTCAGACTCAATACCTTCACTTCGCTCTCTGAAATTCTTCGCATGAATGATTACTCGGGCAAAATGGAATAAATATTTATCTGCTTTGTCAGGAGGTATTGGCCAAGAGCAATCACCGATTATCATAATGTCGTATGTGCCTCCATGCTTCCATATTAGATATAACTGTAGTACATTATTATGGTGGATTTTTTAAGGATTGGAGAAGAGGTAATAAAAATCCATGGGCAGAATCATGTTTGCATGCAATAATAACAACATCACACCTTCAAATGGATTATTGTTGCCAACTGCTCTTTTGTAGAATGCCATTGCACTGTTTTTTAAGTAGTTTATGAGGCATAATCAACCAGCAAATTATTGACTTCAAAACATCCGTTTCTAACTCTTTATGACAGTGTCAATTGCGTTATGACAAATTATCATATCCATATCGAAATCAATGTTGAATTTATAATGCGGATAATATGAACTGCGTAGAAAATTGCTTGGTTGACACTTTGAAATAAGATTGTTCTTTTCCTGAGACACGGATGTGGACTGCTTTAGAGTTAAAATGTACAGATCAAGTAAAACCAAAATAATCAATTTGCTATAATAAGAAATTACATTGACGCATATCTCTCTATACATAAAACATTTTGATTTAGTCTTTAAACATTTCAGGAGAAGCATGATAAAGATCTATTTTGAAACGTTGCTCAATAAACATTCACCATCAATTAGATACGATAGGAGGTAGCTGTAGGTACCCGCAGAGCAAAAAGTCATAAACCCCGTAATTGGTTTTAAAGTTTTCAAGTGCATGCTTGTAAATCAGTCTTCCACCATCATCATAATCTCACAGGCACAACTATTGTAGTTTAGTATGAATAATGTATGTCGCTCGAAAATTTAGAATTTTAAGTATTGTGGCCGTGGAACAGGAAAAAGTATTTCAATATGACTGAAGCTTTCGCAGCTCCACGCTACGCTTTATTAACTAAAGTTAAACATGAACGATATGGGCGATATAAACACTGAACTTTATCGCTACCTTGAAGGTCTCGGTTTCAAAATAAACTTATGTAAAAATTTGCATTATTAGTTTAAACATGTGCGTCAAATGCAAAACAATTTCCACTTACCAAAGTGAGGCTCAATTCGGAATTAATTACAAAACAATAGGCTATAACTTTTTACCACATTTTTATGCAAACGCAATGTAATTTAAATTTCAGATTATTTCATTTGTCAATCAAAATGAAATTTACAAGCAATCGATCAAAACAATGGCACATGAAACACAACTGCCATTAAGATTCACTAGATTCTACGCGTGTTGTTATTAAACTGAGTTCATTTGTTACACATTAGTTGCAGACAAATCCGATTTTATTTTATGGGTTCACGAGATAATTGCACTAATATAAGAATGAACCTTCCGAATTTTATGTCTCATTACTGCAGTTGTACATAAACAGGCTAATTCATGCTCATGACTGGCAGAGAACTCATTGATAATTTTGTTGAATGACACAATGAATGAATTGGCCGTAAAATGAGAAAAGAGGCAAACATGAGAATACGATTTCAACATAACTGTTTCAAATAGATAAATCATTAGGGACTAGAAGAAACAAGAAATTTTGAGGCAAAGTACTTACTTAACTACATGATGATGACGAATGATTATCTTGGTGATATATTTCCTTTTCCTTAAAGCTCATCCTCAAAATTTTCAATTTCTCCTCCTTAGTTGCTTGGTTGCTGCTGCCTCGTCTTAATTAGAGCCATCCATCATGATTTTAATCCTCAGCAGAGACACTTTCTTGTTTTAAAACTTCCACATCATTAATGGAGTATATCGCAGGGACCTTCCCTTTTAACAGTTAATGTCTCTCTCGTCTTTCTAATTTTGTTTCCGTTACACGAGTGAGCACAAACAAACGAACCCTGAAACTTTACTCAATACTTTAACCACTTCCGAAGAAAATATAGGCGACGATGTGTCCCGCCGTTTTAACTGCCTCTCTTTTATTATAAATAAAGTTAATCCAGAGGGCTAATAGGTGAACGCTCACTTTCTTCCACGAAATGTTTAGCTGTCATGAATACGCACAGGATAATTTATTAATACTTTTCCCTCCCCTTAAAAGTCGGTCCCGTTTTCTTTTGACCTTTCTCCGCTTCTTTCTTTGTCATAACATCCTGGCGAACCGTGTCCTGTCTGATTACTAATTTTCTTTGCTTTGTACGAGTTTGGTTGCCCTAATTAATACTTGTGGACTTGTGGTGCTCTTGTGCACTTCTCCACCAAAACTGCCCCCAATTGTCTCACACAAAACTTTTGAATATAAAATTTAAAAAAACTGATCTCTACCAAAGGAAAAGTAAAGGGCACCTAGAGCAATTGAGTGTTGATGAGCGAAGTAGTCCTGGCCTGTCTGCTTTAGTTGAGGTCTGGTGGCCGATTAACAATTTTTTCCACAAACTAACTTCAGAGCAGTACTGTCTGCTGTTATCATTTGTTCACTGTAGAGGTTCTGCTCAGTCAACAAAACTATATCAGAATGAGAAAGCCATAAGAGTGTTCACTCCAAACTACACAACAACACACGCACGGTTCATTATTTTTATTTTTATAGAGATACATGATACATAATGTTATTATTAGTCTCTCCCGTCTTCTCTCTCTATCTCGCCTGAGAGTAAGTCAAAACATTAACTTGCATTTTACATTACTCTGGGTAGTCTGGTCGAGATCAAGAGGTACAGAGGTACCCACTATATTACGTGAGGAGAAGGCCTTATCATGATTACAATTAAATATTATATACTTTGGGTTTGAAACTTTGTTGGTGATGTTACTGTTACCACCACCATTCACCATAGACATGCTAGTCTTTTATTAGTTTAGTTGTATTCTACATCAAAATATATACTCGCTCAGCTAAAGCTCAGTATGCATAAACCAGTGTATTTTTTATTATTGTGCCTGAAAAAAAACTCCGAGTGAGTGAGTGAGAAAGATACGACTGAATAATATAGCGCAATGCAATGATAGTAAAATGTTGCTGATGCATAAATATAACCCTTATTTCAAAAACCTTCATATACAAGAGCTAGTGGTAGGTATATAGCCAAGATATTATGATATCTTATTATATACAAGGTGGTGAGCTGAAAGTAGTGGTGGGCAAAAATATTCCTGGGATAAATGGAATTTGTACATATATAGCAAGTTTACTTTTGCTTTAATCGCTGGACTTTTATATTTTGGCTGCTTACTATATTTGTATTTGCTATGTAATGACATTATTGATGTATGACACTTATCATATAACGGCAATATAAGTTAAACCCCCTGTAAGCATAATGAAGACGATTTGGCTCATTCATTAAAATTCTTTGACAAACTATATATGAAATATAAGCAAATTTATTCATAATGTTATGTTCATTTCATAAAAATCGATGAGAGTCTAGTCATTAGTCATTAGAGTGTGACCCCTTTGGATCCTAAACGCCCACCAATCCTTCAAGCACAAAAGTCAATGTAATCTAGGAATTTGACCACCTCTGGCAACGCAACATTGTTTCTGTATAAAGTATAAAATCAAGTGGTAAAATGTTGCTACTATGAGGAGTAAGAGCAGAAAGTCCTCCTTACTCTTTCTTACTTACAGTTACTACATACATTGTAAGTGTAAAAGTGTAATTTGTACACTTTTGCTACGCTTTTGGCTTTTTTGGAACTTTTCTGTTGCTGCTACTCGTCTGGTGGTGTTTCTTTCTTCAAGCATCTCGAGTATTTACTCCTCCGCGTGTCCACAGAAATACTCGCACCAGAAAGGCTTTTTATTGTGCAATGGTGACTTGCCTGGTGACGGTGGTGACTATGTTGTGTTCAACAACAGCTGCAATGTGGATTGTGAATAGTTATTAATTCAAGTCGGTTTCCTTACTTGCATGTACTACACTCATAGTAGTCATAGCCATGATATCACAGTAAAGAAAGGGTAGTAGCAGCGTCTTGTTACAACTTCTTATAAGAGAGCCAGCCAAGCGCCACCAGCTTTCGATAACCAAGTTGAGAAAAAAGCTGCTGAAAAAGTTACTGCTTTAAGTGACTCAACCATAAGATGCACTCACTCACCACTATATGTAAAATGATGTGTTTGAGTCGGCTTTGTAATAAGTGATAATATAAAATACAATGTCGTGTGGAAATGTTACACATTGCCATGCCATGGCTCGCCCGATATTAATATTAAGCCCCACTAACTGCATATTATTTACATTAATTCAACATTGCATTGTTACCTTTACCTGCCTTCCTACCTTTAGTCAAGCAACCTACCTACTGCCGTCCCATTTGCCATGTTTCGAAAAAAAAGAAAGAAGAGAGCCGAAGGGAATAAAATTAAAAAAGCTTACCTTCGCTTCGTCTTTGTTTGCCACAAATACAATACCCATTTACTCTCTGTGGATGGACACGGACAGGCAGACAAGAATAAAAAAAGGCAAGGCAAGCGAGGAAGAAGTTCTTTTTTGCGAGAGAGAAAAAGAAACATCGCGTTATTCAATTCAGCAGACCTGCTTTTATACGTATGAACATTGTGGGAACATTTTACAGTAATGAAGATAATATCCATCAAATTATCATCATAGTCATCATCGTGATCATTATTATAAAAAACCTAAAATGTGTACTTTATATTACTGCTCCTATTCTGCAAGTTTCAAAACTAAAGCTCTACATCACAACGCTATCGCTGGTTTGATAAAGGCGTCTTAATGCTCCTTTGTAGTTACTAGCTCGTCTTTCAAACCTACAATGGAGAACAGTTACCTTTACCCGATTCACGCATATCAGCCGAAATGCTTTAGTCTCTCTTATATCAGGCTTACTTCGTCTCTTTACCATGCATTCAAATTCTAGTTGCCTGCCAGCAGCTATATTATATTAATAAAGGTAACGTAATAAAAGTATCACAGTAATAACCTACACATGGGATTTGCTTACTACCTGTTTCAAAGAAATCGTGTAATTCCACGTAAATAGGGTTATAATAGAAAAGCTTTGCCTCAAAGAGACACATTCCATCAACTTTTCTTATTAAATAAATGCATTGTGGATTTTTACTCATGGGGCTTAGGGACTGCACTGCGTGAGAAAAGAGGGAGAACCGAGCCAGATGGAAAAAGCTTGAAAAATATTATGATGACAATGCATGCCGTCGTAATATGGGTAAAATCTTAATAGTGTTGTTGTTCGATGAGGTGCATCCACATGGATTGTTTGGATAGTATGAAGTAAAGTGAACATCAATATTATGTCATAAACACGCATTAATATGCAATTTGTGAGTGGCATTATGTAATATGTCCATAAAATGTGGCATCCATTATGAGTAAATACGTAAAAGCTTACCTCTGAAAATGAGGCTACCAGAGGCAACTCCAAGGGGAAAAAGAGAATCCATTGGACGGGTAGGAGGGAACACTTCTTGACTACATTTGCATAAAAATCATGGGCCAAATGTTGATGGATTGATAGAGCAGGCATAAAATTGAACATTGATTGAACAGAGTACTTAGAACATAATAACAATAACGTACGTATCAGTGGTGCTGGTGAATGATGATGTGATGAAAAATGAGATGGTGTTTCTCTTTGCACGAGGTATGAAGGTCTATTACGTAATGAGTACATTTATAATACATAATTAATTACAATCGCATCTACTAAACTTACTGCTGGATCAAATCCAAAACTAACCAGGTCCTGCCTTATGTATTAAAATATTCAATGCTCATTTTAGACAACATGGAGTCAACTTGAACATGCTTCACCATATTCAACATGCTTATAAATACATTCTCTTACTTGCTTCCCTATGAGAGGTGTATTGTAACTACTAAATTGTTATGTAACCATTTTTTCTCATGCCACTAGCAAAAGTTGGAGTAACATGTGCGCTGTGCGCTCCAAAGGAGTAGTCAACCGTGTCGTGGAACCACGTTTACTTCCTACTTTGGTCAACTTTAGGAGTAAAAACAAATGTTAGAAATGTCGTAATTCATTCTTATACTCTAATATGCCTACTATCGATTCATGACGGGCGATAAAGTAGGAGAATAAAAGTTTATGTCTGGCCAGCCTTAATTAAATTAGGATGATCAAACGTCTGTTAAAATAGGCATCTCGTATCAGTCGTATCTTATCAGAATTTTAAGTCCAAATTAACAGAGTCTATAAAATAATCTAAACCAAAAACTGTCTAGCCTCTTTGTTCATCTCTATGAATGACGAAACGGAAAATGATTAACAAAATAGTGGGCCGACGCTGGCACTTTTGGCGTCCTGATAAATGTTCACGCTGTCGGAGGGAGCGAAAATATGCTTCCATGCTAGTAATCAATTTAGCAGCCTGGTCTGGTACTACACATCTAATAATGACAATGACTCCCTCAAGCATCATTCATTATTTTCTGCGTGTGGCTACATATGTAGTTTACTCTTGCCGCATATTTTTTGTTGTAAGTGTTCGTTTCGGTCGATAGAATCGACACTAAATACCAGAAAAGCAAAAAAAAAGTATTTATGTGTGAGTTTTAATAATAGGAGCTAGTGGAAGTCTCTGTCTCCGGTCTCTGCATGGCGCATTTCCCATAAAAATCGTATATTGCAGACTATTTTTTTAATTTGCGCCTCTTCTCTTGAAGCATTGTGTTGTGTTGTCTTGCTGGATGTTAATTCCAAACGTTCTTTTTTCTATTGCTTCCAATCGTTGTCATTTATTTACAAGCGACTTTTCTTTGCTTGATGTGTCTTCATCTAGCTGATGTGTAGTAAAGTGGGATTAGAGTTGGAGACGAAATGTCGGAGCTTGTAATCAGCAGGATTCCTGAATATTTGGATGCCTTGAGCGAGCATGGTATTTTCTCTAATTCCCACAGGAATCAAAACACCGTAACAACAACACGCTTCACGAACGAGTGCGTTTTCTCTTTAGAATTTTCTTTCTCTCGCATAAGCCTTTCAAATGCCAAACTTGCAAATATTCTACATTGTTGAGTACAAAACTTGTTCATACAAAAAGTTTCTCATTGTGTGCGATTTTTATTTATATCGAAACCCCACAAAAGCAGGTGAGTCGACTCGAAGTGAAATCTCTTAATAAAAAATGAACTGACAACGTATGCTAATATGTAAATGTATTAATGCTACCATTACCATAGCACATAAAAATTCAACAGACGGTAGATTATTAAGAGCTACAAATAGGTCAGAGAATGTTGTTGATCAGTTTCAATTACAGTATTAATAGTTCGAATTTCGAAATTGAACCAAAGATTTAATCAATTTCTACAACAATCGCACACGGTTCTTTTATTTCCTTTTATTACATCTGCCAGTTACACAAACTGTTAATCATTTTAATTCAAATACAGCAAATAGTTTTGAAATGAGGTAAATGTATTTTCCAAAATAACAGTTCAGCCAGTGTCACGCGAACACAAATTGTGTACTAAATATTTAGAGCTTTCCAGTTGTTTATAGACGACTATGAACTGTCTCCGTCCGCTTTGTTCCGTCCGACGCATAAAAGGGAGTATTATAAAAATTACTATGTAAGCTTCAATTTTCTCATTTCCTTCTCCAAAAGCTCTAAACAAGAAATAGGTATGGACTAATTTGCTCTTAAAATTTCATTACGTTTACATCAGGCAAACATTGGTTCCTCTAGTTCCTCAGCAATTGCAGAACGTTCTGGCGTGACATCGCATTTTTACTTCAACAAACTTAACTATAGACAATCGGCTTGATTTATTTAGTTTGATTTACGAAAAATCTAATAAAATCTAGAAAATTATTCAACGATGGTATTTAGTCTCAGGAAGTTATTAAAAACCATAAATCAAGGGAAGGGGAAAATGTATATAAAAAACTCATATTTCTTGTCAATAATCTATAGATAATATGTAACCATAACCATGTATAATTGAAAGTAGCTTTTATCTCTTAAAGCTACACAAAAAGGAACGTGAAGCTTTGCGTAGCATGTACGGATTGATGCAGGTGAGACTTCCTCCAACTTTTTCCAAATATGTTTTAAATGAAGAATTGCTTAATACATTGCGTGATTGTTGGTCCACAATACAAAACATATTTATTTATTACAACGAAATGTAATGAAATAAAAAAAGAGAAAATTTCGAGTTCGTGTGTACTGATGAGTTCGCATAGTTGATCTCTGGCAGGAATAATAAAAGTACGACTGACACTGAGCAGAAACATGATTTTAAAGTGAGAGCAAAATGCATCCAGCATTATCCAACCTTTGTGTTTTGAATGGTTGTGAAGTGGCGGAAATGGGAAATCCTCTCATCAAAATCTGAAGCAACAATGTGCGAAACGCACCCAAAACAATTTTCAATTTATTACTCTCACCATGATGCATATCTGGCATGAAAAGATATTGCAACTAACAAAACAGATAGGATCGGATTTGCTCACCGAAATTTTTGTGTTAAAATAGCCCTCAGTCATTGTCAAATTGTTAAAAGCTTGCTTTTATATCCGCTCACTCTTGTCCAATGACAATACAAATCATGCCCATCATGATTTCAGAACGACTATCCATTTTTATCTTGATGTTCTTGTAACTTTTGGAATGGATAGAGCGAGTATCCATCTCATTGTACGCTTAGTGATGTTAGTGATATATTTTGCAGCAATGTTACTACAAATGTTTTTACTGCTATGAAGTAACAATAAAAATGACAATAATGATCATTAATTCACGAGGTGGTTCGGATATTCTCGTACAATCAAAGTGCTACAATACAACAGCACGGCCGTATTAGTTTTAGGTTATGTATGTTTTCATAATGTGAATTATGATGTGGCAAATTTTGATTGTGCTTTCACATGCATTCTGTACAGTGAAGTTTAAATGCATTTCTGGTGTACTGATGTTATGGTGACAGGAATAAAGGCAAGCAAGTAAATACAAGAGACTATAAAAACCTACACTCGCTTCTTCCATGCACAAATTATACTTTAATGACAATGAAATTAATCTGGTAGAATGAAATGGATATGAACATTGTGGTCTTTAATGCGTCTTTTCTTACCCTCACATTCATCAACAACAACAATTGAATGAATGGTGGTATATCCAATCATCGAAAAGAAGACAGATTTTCATTTTCCTACGCTGTGTCTGGGATTTACTTATTACCATGCAATGGAAGCACCATGTGCATTATTTTTTATTATTGTTATTATTTGACTAATATAATCCACCGTATTATACGCTTCGCTACACTTATTATTATTATTATTGTTACTATTATTAGGAACAGAGTGATACTCACAGGATGTGTACTCGATAAGGAAGTAAAAAAAGAGTGATGTTCTATTACTATTGGTATTTTTGGTCCTCAAGTGCAATATCGTGTTGAGCATGTCACTAATAGAAAGATTACTAGTCCTACTGGTCGATGATCGTGTTCCTGATATAAGCAGCATATTATTATTGAAAAACGAGGAGAGAGAGGAACAGAAGGGAAGGTGCAGGTGGTGTGTGGTGGAGTGGAGATTTGATTGGAGAAAACGAAGTTAGTGGAGTTGGAGGGAGGAATCATGTCTGATTCCGTTCGATTAAACAATTTTGATTTGACTCTATGTACTTTGGCTTCGTCTGCCAGTCGAGAAATTGTTTGCAAAGAGCAATTCGACGGTGATGTTGATGAATGGTGATGATATTATCAAACCAACACCGCACTTTGTTATGCTCCCTTCAGGTCTCTCCTGTGTCACTAATAAATGTACAACATTATCAAAAAAAACTGATGCGAGGTTGAGTGTTTTATGAATGAATGAAAGTGCCGTTGCTATTGCCGGTTCGGCTTATAAACTGCATCGATTTCATGATGCATATCACCAAAAGAATTATTATTAAGCTCTTGTTTGTCCGCCTGAAATTACTAACTGACTTGTTCTCCGATAGAGAACCTACGCGTCCAACTAAAACAGGTAAGTCAGGAGGAAAGGAGAAATGATGTTGCTATTGCCATCCTTTGACGTTGCAACGGGCCACATCCCTCTTTTATGGACGATACTTTACTTTATGTACCTGAGATCATTGAAAAATCAAGCGTAAATGTGCTGAAAATACATTGCATTTTATCTTGTTTTCTTGTTAAAGCTTGAATTAATTCCTCACATAACTAGACAGAACGCAAAAAATCGTATTAAAGGGACAACCAAACAAAGAAACAAATCTAAAAACCAATGAACCGGCTCCTTTCTTCGTTTGTGGTGCTCGCAAAAATAACAACAATAAATATTTGTGCCTATTTATCTTATCTTCTCTCATTGGACGCACATTTTACCAAGCGAATGCTTTTGTTCTTTGTGAGTGTGTGTGCTTTGTGCTAATAATAACTTGTCTTACTTTATGAGTGTAGTAAAAAGCAGTAAAAATACACTCGATTGCAGTGTGGCACACCACAAAAATTATTATATATGACAGCAACTCAATATAAAATCATCAAGCCACATACTGTTTTCGTTGATTATATTTTTATAATGGCATTGCCTTGCAAAAATTGTGTATAGTAACAAACGTAGTGGCGTGACTCGATTGTAATGCGAGCAAAGAAACGTACAATATTCTACTTGCTATAAATTCTGTTGACATGTGTAACCTACCTTCTGCGACGAGTAACCAAGTTTTCTGAAAAAATCTTCGCAGGGTATCTTTACAATCACTTTTGTCAAACGATATTAATGCTGTATACATAAGATTAAGTAAATATGAAAGTACAAACTGATAAAGAGGGAGCGTCGAAACGCTGATGGTTCTTTAATGACTCAGCTTGTGCATCAGATCATTTCTCGAGCTACATAATCAAGGAAACACAACTTTTCAAAGATCTCCTCCTTCATTTACTTTTTTAAATAATTTAAAAGACGGAGAGAGAGAGACGGTACTAAAAAGTCATAAAATATTGTATAAAACAGCTATCATCATTTCTTATCATTTCCTTTAAACATGTATTTTATTTTTCTTACACAATAAAATTGAATAAACGATATGGGTGAGTAAAGAGTTGCTTGCTCAAAGGGCCCTTGTAAAGTTTCAAGCTGCCAATTAATAAGAAGCGAGTTGAACTCTGTGACTCTGACATCAATCTACTCAGGCTAGGTTTACTTACTTCGACGAGTTATTTAAAAAGAAAGAACTTTCCTTGCATTCGTACCAGCAGAAATATGATATTTATTTGCTTGGGTCGCAACCTATGACTGTGACTGACTGAGCAATAATTGGCTCCAGTGATATAAACTTACGTCATTTTTAACTCCACTAAAATCACCAAGTAACAAATGAAATGCTGCATGTATTCATTTAATTCATAAACTTTGGCTACTCATAAAATGAGGATTGTAGGATTTCGGTTCATACCTGATTCGATGAGCCTGTTTTTAAGAGAAACCTTTTCATGTCTGGCACTAAAACAACATAAAAACGAGCGACTTGACCAGTTCTTCTAGTCCCTGACTGAACTGTATGCATTTGTGTAGAGATTTGAATTTTGAGAAAGATTCAAGAACAAAATCAAACGGAGCCAACTGCTGATCATTCCTAACTATTTTTAAATATTTATTAAAGAGCAAGGTTTCTTCAGCGCCGAGTAATTTCGTTTCTGCTTTAGTGCTCATTATACACTTCACAAGTGGATTTGTGAAATACAAAGCACTTCAAAACATGAGATATGAGATACGTGCATTCTTGAAGTTGAAGCAAACCCCTTGTAAACTTCTTGAATAGCTAACTGAAATTACACGCTGACGCAGCTTATTTTATTATGAATGAATGCATCTCTGAAGGTACAATGAATCGAATGGAGCAGGTAACACACATCACATCATAAACTGTCCGCAAGAATTTTTTCTTTGTGGTTTTAATGGAAACCCTCAAATACAACTTAAAAGAAGGTTCCTTGAAAACAGTCCGCCTTTTGATAAAGCACAACACGTAATTATGCGCACTTCGACAATCTGGCTTAAATCCGTTGTAATGTTTGTGCTCACAAAAAATACATACATAACAGTTTTATATTTTAAATATTTTTTGTAACTTAGTCTTTTGTTGGTATGCACAATGTAAGGGTAACCAAATAAAAACTAAATTGCAGATACAATTGAACTCCTTCGTAAAAATTACCAACTTTTCAAGAGCATCAGTGACGTGAAATGATATTTAACTTTTGGGAAATCTCTTTTGAAAGTCCCCATCTATTTTTTGCTTTTCTAAAGACTCGAAATGTGAACGTTATTACAGATATTTCTCACTCCCACTCTTTTTCAACGGTGACAAATCTGAAGGCATTGTGGCACATGACTATTTGTTTCTATTTTACATGGTGAATCAGTCACAAACCAGCGCGTCATGCATGAGTTTACAAAGCGTTGGGAGGGGGTTTGACCCCCAAAAATTGTAATTTCAGCGCTTCCTTCCTTCCCATATCATCCATCTGTATATCTCATTCTGCATTATAATTTGGAGACGGGAAATTAAACCTGCTGTGCTAACTCATGTTTTCCATTTTAGCGAACAAGTCATTTTACTGTAGAACGCAATTTACTGCAACGCCAAGCGAACATGTGAAATTGGATTTGATTGCCACAAAATAGCACCGCTGTGTTAACATTTATATACAGAATCGATTCTTTTATTTGCAGTATTTCTGCTCCAACCTGAAGCGTGTGCTATCTGTCTTTCTCTGCTTCGGGTAGTACAATACCTTTCCACCTCCTTATCTTTTTCAAAATTAGCTTGAAAAGCTGACATGTAGCAAAGCAAATTTACAAGAAATTTTGTTGCTTAAACCAACACTCCCTTATGGTTTAATTTTTTGCATCTCAGCACACCACACTCACTTGGTTGATAATGATTACAAAATGAAGGATGACACACATTCGAACGAAGAAATCATCCTCCTGCGAATCATGCAAGAGGAAGTGTTCGCTTCTGCTCGTGTCCCTCATCAACATCATCTGAGACTGAGAGCAGTGAACATTTCATTGATTCCGTTACGCTTTCACATACATTTTGTCTAAATTTTCTATTCTGCACTGTTTTATCCCCGTCACAGTTATGGTTATTATTATTATTACTATTACCATTTTCATCATCGACAATGTCGTTTGACAGGGAAAGAAGAGGAAGACGAGTTTACCTGTTTCTACTACACGTAATTACATATGTGTAAGAACTACACACATATACATACATACGACAGAAACAATTTTTGACATTTATTTTTAACGGAAAAGAAAAAAAGCGGATGAAAATTTAGAAAGCTTTTAAAGCTATATATACCGTACCGTACGCATCACTTCATAGATAATAAAGTAGAGGGAAGAAAAACATAGTTTTAAGGAGGTACTCGGATGCATCAAATATTCACTCGTACCATCATTAAAGTAATAAATGTATGTAATACGCACGTTCGTGGAAAGAGGGAAAAGAAATGGTGGTCCTGTGACGGTCAAAAAGATTCTTCGTTACTTCAACTAACACAGGCTGCTTTCTCACACTTTTGAATTTTTGAGGAAGGAAGTTTCGATGAAACAACTTCACGAGTTTGAGAACAGTTAGTTGAGACACACGGTGCAGGGATAAGAAAAGATTCGAGTTGCTGATTTACAAAGATGTGATCTTTCTGTGTTCGCAAAAATGAGAAAATACAAAAGAAGCAGTAAACTGTGCATACATCCCTTGGCTGAATGACAAATGACAGATTCTCTTAGCACATATGTAAGTGCTATAATATTTTGACATTATACGCATTCTTTCGCGTTTTACGCTTCTTCACACTTATCGAGTTTATGACAATGTGGAGTTACGAAATTCGGAAACGGAAAGAGAATTCAAATTCAACTCGAGTCATCAAATGGGTGACACATTGGAGGATGACTCGCTAGCGACGCTAGCCGCGGGAGGTTGATCTCATTGTGGTAAATGAGCAATGACTGTTTAAAAGATGAGTTCATGCATGATGCAACGGTGAGTTGGCTTCGCTTAAGTAGAACCTCCTCTTTTAATTAAGATTCCGCACTCGATTTAAGGCAGACGCATACTTAAAAGGTTAAGGGACATAAAATGGGTGGATGTGCAGAGGGCTTTTTCAATTAGACATTTCGTTCGAACCACGATTTTCAATCTGAATAAACTAGTGTGAAATATAAAATAGCAGGGGTGGAAATGAACATTATGATTGCGAAATAGGAATAAAATCCGCTGCAGAGCCCTTTACATACGAATTGTTCATTACTCTGATGAAGTGAGTGAGAGGCGAAACCAGTGCGTTACTGCGCTACGGGCCATCAACTGGTGACGAAGCGTATTGTTAGAGCCGCTAAATCAGCATGAACGGTGAATGATTCCTATTTTATGGACCATCATTGCACTATGGGCAATTTCTACTTATCAAGGCGACATCAACACATCTCCAGAACATCGATTTCCGAATTATACTTTTCGGCCAAAAGTGCAGCCCGGCTATTGATGTGTTTCACATAGGATAGCGCAAACCCTGCTCTTTCGAAAGTATATTTGCATTAAATACTACTCATTTGACTTGCCGTAATGTCGTAGGCGTTATACTTACTATAAGGTTGGTTTTTCTATTTTTTTGAAAATTTATATTTTCCTTTGTCACCAGTCTTAAAATGTGAATCATATCGTGTGAAAATGTACAGTTCTATACAGATTTTCATGACAAATCAAATATTGAAACACAATCTTCAAAAGTCAAAATAGTTGTTAGCTCGAAACCAATTCAGCGACATCAATTACATCTGCAAACATGAAATTCAGAAAATCAATTTTTTGAAGCGTTTGATGTCGCTGTGATAAGGTGAAATTTTCCATAGTGCATCGTCGTCCCCACTATCTCTGCTGTATGAGATCACTTCTTATCGTAACGATTCTCATAAACCTCTTGATATTATTCATAATTTTGATAATTTCGAAACATATTTTCGCCGGCTCTTTGTTCAAGTACTTCACAGCCACAACACCTTTCATGCATAATGTAAACAGTTTTTGTACACCGACTTTTTACTGCCAAACTTTATAATCACTGTAATCTCTAAATATCACGAGGACTGTTTTATATTCCACTGCAACCATTTCTCTCCCGTTCCTTCAACCCACCTGTAATGTAAAAGTCAAACTCTTTTCATATTCATATCCTTCATGTCACTTCGATTATTACAACACTTCCAAACAAAGTCTTGTGATGATGACCCAAAGGAGTCATGAGCCTCGTGTTGTTGAATCATCAAAGTGTCAATGATTGCATTAAAAGATGTGTGAGTAACATGCAAACCACAAAAAGTATCTAGCAAGCATAATGATTTGAAAAAGTACCAAGTGCGGAAATTAAAAGTGCACGAAAAATTAGAATGAAAAAATCAAAATCAAGCTTCTCAAGATCATGATTTTGTTGCAATTTGAAAAATTAAAATGCATCAAATAAATCAAAATGTTTCAGCAAAATTCTCATCATACATCTCGATTGAATCAACAAAACGTCAAATTATGGTTATATTAAAATTATAGCGAAAAATTTCTTTATAAAACTACATAGTAGTTAATGTGGTCCACTAACTACTTTTACACGAATAGAATTAGAAGCTGTTAGGATAGCGGCTTCTTTCTTCCTCTTCAACCACTGAAATAAGAACATTCTTTTTTATCCACTTGTGATTTACCATCATTGCGGCGGCGGTCGTGCGTGCGTTTTATAAGTACACATACCTTCATCCTTACGATATATTTTTATCAGAACAATTTTTCTAGATTTGTTATTGTTTACGTTGCTTGCCCATACAATTGTAGTGCAAAGAAAAGTTAACATCGACAGAGTGAATACAACAGCTTCAAGGCTCCGACTACTTCACTCCTCGTCGTTCACTTGCTCACAAACTCGTACGGAGTATTTCGATGATGACGAGCTTGACGATTATTATCAATGCTATTTCAATTTTTATATTGTGCTTCCATAAAAAGGCGAAAAGGAATCTCGTACCAGTTTAGTATACGAGAAAAAAGAAAAATGCATTAGTTCTCTGAGGATTGCATGGTTGCTTGGTTTGTTTCTTCTTTGGCGTAGGTACATTTCGTGTGGTCTAATAATGATGTGCACGTAGTTCGCAATTGCAGTTTGCAACCAGAATAATTCGTTAAAAACAACTTGCAAAAAGTGTATTGAGAGAATGATGATGATGAATTGATGATAGAGTGGTGGCGGAATAAATTTTGCAAATCGAGCAAAGGTTGATGAAAAAACTGCAGAATCACCACTAGCACACTAAATTTTGACCTGTGGTCGTCTGTTATTGTGCCTTCATTTTATGACTCTTCATTATTACGCAACAATGAGAAGAAATGACCTGTAGCAACAAAAAACCGATGGTAATGAATAAATAATAATATATTTAATGTATAATAAATGAAAGACATTATGATACGCGGTTGTGTAATTAAGTAATAATAGGTTGTTCCCGTTTTCCATTCCCATTTCCTTCGCACGCAAAAAAATCACTCACAGACAAGACAAGACTGTCCATTGTTTCAAAAACACAGTAACACATTACTTTTTTCATTGCATGTTTCATTGAAAAGAAAATTGCACTTTTTCTCGAAAATTACAATGCAGAAGTGACGAGAAGGCTTGACGCTGGCACAGAATTGTTTTCACATTGCAAGCTAAATGCAACATCTAAACTAAGCGTTCCGGCAATAAAAGCGATAAAATAAAGTCTTTTATATAAAAATGGAGTAGGAACTTTTCCTTATTTAGTATCTTAATGCAGAAATTATTAATTATGTAGTACTTACAATATATCATCCTGTTTCAGGTATCTCTGCATTTTAAAAATGTTACTTACGTAATGAAAGCTGTTGTGCGGTCGATAAAGAATAAAATTCCGTTACACATAGAACGAGGTATCAGCAGTAAACAGTGTTAAATAGCTACTTGTGTTTGGCACACATTAATTAAGTTGCGCACTCACTTTTTAAATGTATTTATAAAATGAAACTATACCAAAAAGGGACATCAGAAAAAAAAAGTAGAGAAACAATAAAAGGAATGCCAAAGTGCACTCGCAAATCTGTTTGTGCTGCACTGATCAAGTTGATAAGCTTAATTTACAAGTTTCTTTAAAAATATACAGATAATAATTAAATTTATTATCGAAACCATCAAAACGAGAACGTTGATCTGATACCGCTATTTCTGCGTATCTCTCACGGATTTGCCCACTTTAAAATAATTTGTTTATGCAATATTGAGCAGCACCGATAAAACTTTAAATTGCATTTTCAGTCATTTCTCACAAGATTTGCACCTTCAACTTTCTCCTTTCGCAAAAAAAATACACTTTAATGCTGCAACTTTGTGCATGCACAAAAATAACTTTTTTTGCATGAATAAAAAACTAGTATTACCATAATCAACTCTCATAAAAATGGTACAGAGCAAGGAATTTCTCTTGGTACCTGTTTCTTTATGTGTTTAGTATCTTTTTATGGTATTGTCGACCCGGATAATTGTGTATGAGTTAAAGAGTAATTTTAGTTTCGTTTCAAGCATTAAACATGTAAACGAAGGATGACGATGACTTGTACTCGCACCATCTTTTCCAGGTTGATATTGTTGAGTGAAGCATGAAACATCTAGTTTCTGTATATTTGAACTGCATATTTAATTTAATTGAGATCCAAGATCACGACCATCAACTTGATTGTTACGTGCTTAGAATAAATACGTAGTGTTAGCACTAAATAAAGATTTAACATTTTCCTAAAAGAAAAAATACGCTTTGCACACACGCAAGTAGTTACAGATAAATAGAAGGAAGGGTTGAGTTTAGTACCATGGTCTCTAAAATTCGCTTCACAGGTAGAAGTTAATTATTTTTCATTGTTCACCAACCAAAGTGTTACCAGATTAGTGCAGTCTTATGCATACAAAATAATATTCCATTCGCCAATGGCCGACTTGAATTTGCAGTTGGTTAGAATATCAAATGAAGTTAAGGCGTTGTGACTTGCTTTCCGTACATTGTGTACACTGCATAAAACTTGATTTCGAAGACAATTTTCAATTTAATGTCACTAATGTCAGGTTTTGGCTAATGAATTCTGACAATAGCAGTCTCTCTTCTGGTACTTACGTATTTGACATCATAAATTAACAAAAAAGAAAATCGTTTGAGTAACTCGGTCAAACGGTAACTGAGATGATTCATGACAATCATCCAAGTTAATAGATAATGCTTAAACGATGAAATAATAAACTTGAACAAACGTAATAATGCAAAGGCATTCTTTTATTTATGCAATGATCAGGTACCATTACAAACTTGCCATTGTTGCAAGCTGCAAATCAGCCTTTGATAGTCCACATCTTTTGTCAGCTCTTTGTTAGTCTTTGAATCTTGTGCAGTTCCTTTCTGATGCGATCTGGTCTCGTTTCTTCCTTCATACATGCATTATCTTATCTATTTTCTACACGTCAAACACGAGTCGCGCGACAGATTTACATGACAATTTCATAGTAAGTTTGTATCTGGTTGGGTGGTTTCTAAACGTTCATTTCCTTTACCTTGCCTTTCTCTTCCAGGCTTATAATTTGGACAGCATTTTCTATCATACTTGATTCTTTTAACTATTAGAATGTACAAATGCTAACTATTTTTTGGACATGCATCTATTGTGTCACCTTTAAATTTTTTGCATAATAAATTTTTTACTGCAGAGTTCATTGTATTGTAAAGGTTTATTTTATTTTTACGCCGGTAATAAAAACCTTGCATTGACTTGAGTAAAGACATCATCGCGCGCAACATAATCAAGAATGCAATATAAGGAAGCTGTAACGAATTGCAGTAAAGAATGGCGAAAGGTAAAAAATTACATGTATGAGTTGTTGTACAACTGATTCTCATCTTGGTTTGAAACTCAAAGTGATACTAGTACAGAAACACGACTGCCTCAAATAAGAGAGAAGAAGGAAGTCAAGCGTACACAAGATACATAAAAGAAAAATCAAAAGCAGGCACATCAACATCACCACGATCATCCTCAGATCACAAAGGAGGAGAAACACTGCCGTAATGTTTGCCTCTTGCTATTTTAGATAAGAGTTTAATTTATTTTTAAAAATCTCTTCTCCTCTCTGCCCTTTTCAAGCGAGAATTTAAGATACCTGAGGCAAGTTATCTGCTCTTCGTAAATTGTTTCTGATAGCTTTCTCCTGTCTCTGGGTTTACTCGAGATGGGGAATATTGCTAACAACAAACTGCTAGCCGACAGATTGCCAGCCACTAACTGCTGCTGATGCAAACTCCTAGCGCAGAAATTTGCCAACAGTGATAATTGCTAGCATAAATGGCAGTAGCGGGTTCAGACTATATGCTCAGGCACGGTTCAAAGGGTTTGAATTGATATTTGACAATGTCTTGCTGCTGACCACTGGTTTATCCAGCATGGTGTCATTGTCTAATAAATCCAATTATACTGCATGGAATCGTGGACTGAGCATAGTTGAAATTTGTTTTACCATTTCTGCATGGTATCACTAGCAATTTTCTTTGCAACCAATTATCATTGGTAGCAAATTCTTGTACTAGCATTTATATTGCCAGATTGCCAGCATTTGATGGCTGGCAATCTATCGGCCAGCAATATTCTAATTTCCGGTTTACTCAGTCACTCAATGGGTAAAAATTTATCAGTCGAAAGCACATAAATTTCACATGTAGCGTTTTACATTTTGCCCAATTTCTTCAAGCAATCCGATCTAAATTTTACTTTTGGCTTCTTCACAGATTTCCTTTTCAAAACACAACCTTTACTTCAGGGAGGTGAAGTTCTGTGACAAGATAATTGAACTTCATTGCACAACATTAGTCATGCTTGGTAATTCGGTAACCAACCATTAAATGAATCGATGAATCTTTCCGCTTCTTCGTCTTCGCTCTTTCCTTTGCTTTTGCCTATCCATCATTTTTACTTGATGTAAACCAAAGAATCAGTTCACTGGAGCAAAATCAGTCTACCTTGAACAAAGCATTGAGATTTTAATTTCATCAGAAATGTTGGGAAATTTTAACCAACTACAGCTGCCATTTTTGCGTCATTCTTTGTCATTACATGCATACCAGGCAATGATTCAGAGGGCAATTTTGATTATACCAGTCGTGTCGTGGTGATGATAAGTTGTCAAATACTTGAGCGTGAGTCCTCAGAGGAGGTCACACTTTTTAAAAATACTTTCAGCAAAAAAAAACACAAAATAGCATGCAACGCATAATTGTGGCTGCATTTATTTTCTCGCGGTAAGGTAGAACAGTTTTAAAACAACTAAACGCAGTACGTGGAATGATTTTTTTGCACACATTTTAATAAGCACTGCGGTGAATAACAAAATGATTGCCAATGTTGGTGTGCTTGGTTTTTAACCAATTCAAATAACCACCGTGATTGTTATCAACCTCGATGAGCACAGACATTTAGGGGCTCAGATGACACAAAAACATGACTTTGTCAGAGATGAATAATTCCTTGCTGCTCTCTTCATCGCGCATTTTGTGGGTCTGAAAGGTAAAAAGTGCATAAAAAGTAGTTCAATCTCACTCCTTTTCTTTTAAAATCTCACAAGGACGATCTAATTTTGAGATAGAAGCTGTCAAATCGTTTAGCAGACGCAGCCATAAAAGTCACATGAATGTTGGCGACTATAATGACCAACTGTCCATTATTATTGCCACAGAATGTTTAGCAAAATGACATCCAAAATGCCTGTTATTCTCAATTTTTTGATAAATGTCGTGTAGAGTGTACACTCCTACAATGGAAAGGAGCAAATTACTTGTGTGACATTCTAGAGTGAGCTCGAAGGCTAGAATTTTTAGAAAATAATAATTTAAAAAAGTTTATAATAGCAATTTGAGAATGGAGACGGTCAACAGAGCCATCCATCACAGACTAATAGCTATATTAACTGTTCAACCACCCAGGATTTTTGGAAAGTCTTATCCTGCTTGACTTATGTATAGAATTGATTACATCCTAAAACCACAGTTGTAGCCTTCTTAACATGAGCATAAGAAATGATTAACTAAAATCACAAAGAAATTCTAGCGAAACGAAACGCGTGATTTGCGAAGAGAATTTAACTTCCACTAAAAAAGCACATCAAAGTATCAAACATAATAATGGGACGTACACAGTTTTCATCATGATCTCACGAATGCCAAAATAATTTAAATAGAATCAAAAGCTTTCATTCAAGTGCAAACCTTCATTCACTATTTTCGTCTTTGGATGTTTAAGGGACGCTTTTCATTCCTTTATTCAATCAAGACGAAGAATAGGTTTGAAAAGGATAACTGACCTCCTCGTTAATCCCTCTTGTAAACTAGTATCCGTCTACAGTGTCTAAATTTAAAATTAAAGTCAACTTCAAAACTTTCAACTTGACCCATCAGAAGTGTATTAAATATTTATGTATGTAGACCCGCCGGGAAAATGCTTAATCTCAGTGACAGCTTGTAACAAAAAGTAAGAAGTCACAATCAGAAAGCAGAGCAACCAGAGCGATTTCTCAATTTCTCTTTTAGTGTGCAAAGTTAATTTACTTTGCAAACATAATCAGCATCCCTTCTCATCCGCTCAGTCAGGGACAAAGGACCACATGCCAATAAAATATCACCCATCATTTTCATAAACATGGTTTTCCATCAAACAATTCGTAGTAGCAGCATGCTTCTTGATACTGCTGCTTGTAATAAATCTATCTGCATATGAATTATTTTCAAAGGGGAAAAAGTATTAAACGTCTCAGGCATTCTACTTGGCAGACATCGGATGAGTCAGAGTATCACAAAGAAAAAGTCATAATTTGAAGGCGCTGCACTTTTCTACACAGTAATTGTTATTTTTTTATAGAGATGTTCATTTTCATCACAGAAATGTAAATGTGGGTACACATAAATGTTAATGCTTGCAAGCCTCAACTCATCCTATCATTATTTTCATGTCATGTACTTCATTCTTGTGTTGTGTGCTTCATGCCACTCGGCAGTCGACACTCCAATTCTGCATGTAGAACAAGCAGCAAACACAACTGAAACGTGAAGTGAGCTTTTCACTTGTGTAATTTGTCAGGATACAATAAATTCACTTAATCGCAATGAATTTTTTGAATTAACTGAATTGATATAAATATGCAGTTGATATTCTGAAAGCGCGCAGCAATTCAGCAAATGATTTGGCCTTTTAGTGCAGCGTGCGTAACTTTAAGTTTATCGATAAGGAATTGCACATTGCACACTAGTAACGTTGTGCATGAGAACAAGATTGAAGTTGATAGTGATAATGATAAATAAAAGGAACGATGAAGCAACACGAGTGAAACAAGAAGCGGACGGAAGCGTTTTGCAGAGAATGAAACTTTGACTGAATGAAAACAATGCTCAGCACGATTGTCTCAGACTTTCCAACAATAAGTCGAAAATTAATTGAAACCTTTCATGAAATTGTGAAAAAATTGAGTACATTTTTGTACAAATTTTAATTCTTTTGTTGACGGTTTTTAAAAGCAATATACCACTTTTCTGCAAATTTTGTGACTGTCAGCAATGGTTACACTACAAATTTTAATGTTTTGCATCATTATAAAAATATCATCTTGTTTGTCTCTTGTGAAAGATAGCTAAACAATAGAAATATATTTTTATGATTGACATCAACTTAACATTTTTCATAAAAGGTGTTTTCTTTCGCTGCTCCTTGTTTTACAATTTCATCATGAAAGGATGGCAGTAAAATCGTAATATGAAGCAGCGATGGAGAGAGATAGAAAAAAGCAAGTCATGCTTATATTGTATTTACAAGCACAAACATGTCATGTCACACGGCCCAGCTATTTATTTTGCAAACCACCAGAAAGAGAACAAAAGTTGTTGTATTCGTTCATTTCGTGTACAATCAGGTTAATTTAGTAGACTCATTTGCATCTGTCCTTATTCCTCGGATAACTAAAGCGCACACTTATTTATTATGTACGAGAGATGATGTTGGCTTTATTTGCGAGGTGTATTTTAAAAGCGAAAAAGTCATGTCTGCGGCAAAATAATGATTACAAAATAATAATGTACAAAATGCTCCACATTAATTTTGTATTATTCCTTTCCGAGTGACGCTCTTTAATATGATATCGTTGCAATTCTTGATTGCCGTTTAGCTTGCCTGAATTGACTTATTGGGAATTGAGCTAATCAATTTTCTTGAGCAAAAGCTGGTTCTTAAGCTTCATCAATGAATTCTCCAATTGTTTCTTGCAATTTTTATCTCAACCAATACGAAGGAAAGTCAGCGTCAGCCGAGCAAAACCAATAAACAAAATTGCGATTGTCATTATGAAAATAAGAAATATTCGTAATTACCAGCGATTTTCTCATTTTCCACTTTTAATATTAAAATTACATTTAAAGCATAAGTGATCGTAAACAGCATTCATATTCATATCCCTTGATTGAGGCTGATTCCAACGAGCCGACTAAATTTGTGGCACAATATGAAAGTGCTTTGTGAGCAGCGGTGGTGTCTGTACAGTGTACAGCAGTGGCTTCAAAGCTGAAGTAACACTCAATACAAAAAAAATGTTTGAATATTAAGAGAGACATCATAAAAAGTCAATTGTCCTACTGTAACTGAAATAAATATATTGTTCTTTATTAATTACCGTTTTATTACTTGACAAGATAGAACACGTGCGTACTTTGTAAATAACATTCCAAGTGTTGGTTACAGTCGGAATTCATGTTGATTTTATTTGAATGAGGAATAATAAGAGAAAAAAATCAAGTGAATGAATCCCTTTTTGACTTGGAGGGACGTCTCTCTCTTGCAACCCAATGAGAAGTTGTAGCCTATTAACTAATTTATATAATAATGCCCTAAGCTACGTGCGTAAATGCGTCACGACAAATACAACTTGTTGCTATTAAAAGGAACTCATTTTCCCATTTATCTGTCAGTGTTCCCCGTCTGCTCAATTCCTCTACCCAATTACTAACTTCAATCATGTCATGTCAGATCTCTTTTACTGTCACTTCTACATAATGTTATCAAACTTGGATACGAGCTAGAGAGTTTACTTAGACTACGAGATAATTGTGTGTAATTAAAGAATGGACTTTGGTTCTTTTGTTTGTAGATTAAAAGAAGAATTTCAAAAGTTCATGCTCAAAATTTTTAAACTGCTTATACTCACAAGGGCTTTGAGATGAGAGGAGTAGAATTCTGGCTTTTTTTATGCTGCGGCATTGGATTATTAATACCACACCAAGCTTGATTTGAGAATGTAATCTGCAATATCTAAATACCTATGCAACCTTGTTATTTTTTATTTAAGTCTTTAAAGCAGTCAACTTGTTACCCAACCGGTGATTTTGCCTTTACCAACAACTGTAAAAATTCAGCGAGAAAAGTCAGCCCTAAACTTTTCTCAACAAGAATAACGAGTATTGGATAAATTTAGCATGTGGAGTTTTTTTTAAACAAGGAAGGTCAGTCAGACTTGTACAAAAACCCACCTGCAGCCTATAACTGCAACCGATGTTGTGTTCATGCCTACCATTATGTGACCACTTTAGTGTTCGCCTATAATTTTTGAAGATGTGCAATTTGTTTGTCCCTATTTTGATCACTCCTTTTCAAACACGACAATAATTAACAATGCTATTAACTGAGCAGTTAGGATGATTGAAAAAGAGGAAGGCATTAAAAAATTGGAATGAAGGCGAAACCCTTCTGATTTTTGCCTTAATTTACCTCGAGTCGTTATTACTACAAATTGCAACATTCTCATCATTGCAGCTTATGGTCATCATCACCTCATCTTTTCATCACTCGTCACTGCAGCACGCACTCGCCGCTACAGTTTTCTGCGTCTGTCCGTTTGTTTTGTATGGCAACTTTCATCCCCAGTGAGATGAGTTGAGCAAAGAAAGGGTTCTAAAGTGCCACTATAAGTCGAAGGAATACCTAATTGACATAAATATTGATTAGCTAGCACCAAGCAAAGCAAATCTCTACCATCCCACTGCTTACCATTCATTTTTCATTTTTATCATTTTGCCACTTTTCTTGCTTGTCACGCATTCACTAAACTAACACAACAGAGTAATAATGGTGAGTGATTGATTGGCAGCCACATTACTTGCAGTATTGCATGTACTTTAATTTAATGCATGTTTGTGTGCGTTACCTATTAAATAAGTTACCTAACGAAAGCGAAACGCTAAAAATGTTATTTTGCACGTTGTCGTTCTCTTTCTTTTTCCGGCCTTGGTAGGTGGTTCTGTTGAATTGCAACTTGTCTGACAAAATAAAAAGAACAAAGTTATCGATGGCAGAAGTGTCAAGTGTCAGAGCCCAAGGGAGCAGTGAAGCAATGAAGGTTTTATTCGTTTAGGTAGCTTTTGGTAGAAGCGTTCACTCTACTTGACTTTATTATCTGATAATAAGCGGATTTAAGGGAACCCACTTGGATAATTTGCAGTTAATTACGTTGTGTTCGTATTGCGAAATTTTTGAATGTGTGCCAGTATGCAAAATGCGCATCAATCAACAAGAGATAGGTGTGTACGTCCACTTCAGAATGACATGTTTTGAGAGGCAGGAGACAAGTTAGAGTCACCAAGGTTTGGTTTTTTCTGGGTTTCAGTTTTACCTCTCTTGACTTTTAAAGCCATGCACTTTTCTCTTGCTAGTCAACTTTTAACATGTTTTGCAAGCATTTTTTTTGTCATTTGTCAGCACGAAAAAGCTCCATAAAAATAAAACGTTATTTTCTGTTTTTATTGCACAATCTGGTTTACAGGCAGAAAGCACCAGTTGCAGCTGGACATTTTGAGTTTGATACTCGACTCAGATCCTGTATGGTAACAAAAAGTGGCAAAGTTGCAGAGTGGAGGAAATTCTATGAAAACTCACAAAGGGGTTAGAGATTCAGTTACAGTTCAAAATCCGTGATTCTGCAGCTAGTATATCATGTTTGAGAAATTCTTTGCAAAAATGCACACCTATTGTTATGTGGCTTTATTGCGAAATAGTTTTATAGCTCGGAGTGAGGTGCACTGTTAAAAATATTTATCTCTTTTCAGCTCCATCTCTGGCTTTGATGGGTTTCGGTTATGACTTTACGACAGAGGAGTCGGACCATTATTATTAGAATTTCAGTGTCAAAAACATGCAAGCAACATGACTTTAAAAATTCTACACTCTCAGGATGACTTGACTGCAAGGAGCATAAGTGGGTAATGAATGGTTACATAATGTAAATGTGTATTTTATGTAGAGTTCTTATTTTGCAGTGAGGCAGAAGCAGGCAAAGATGCACTGGGAGAGTCAATCAACGAAGGGGATGCAGTGCTGCACCTGTTCAACACTAATCTATATTGCAAAATGTGCCTTAAAGTATATGGGACTTGGCTTTGCACTACTATGTAAATTAGTGTAAGTATTTCGCAAAAATTCCCATCGATGCAGATCCTACCATCCGTACATGCACGCATCTCCACAGGAAAAACCTGAGGAGTTTTAAAAAAGGTTTCCTGCTGCCCACAATGCATTAAAAATGTTGGACCGGCTAAATTTCTAACGTTTCCGAGTTATTATAAAAAACAAAGAAATAAAATGATATTTGGGATATGCATTGCTTATGTGCACAAACAAAGCATTGGATTGGCATTCGAGATTACTGCGATATGCTACAGGTACACATCCTTGAGTATGTCAGGGATCCAATGCGCAGACGACTTCAGCGTCAATTCCTGCTCCGCTTTCTTTCTGCATTTACCAGGCCTTAACTCTCTTACAGTTGTCCAGTATTAAGTACTCATTTTGCAGTGCATTTTGACATTTTGACGAGCATCTTCGAGTTTGCTACACTATATCAAAGCTGCGGATACTCTCAACACCTTGAAGAGAGAAGCTGCAGCACACATTCTCATTGGTAGGCTTTCGGATATCCTCCTCCTTCATGGGTTCTCGCGATTCAAGGTTAATGAAACTATAAAACTAACTCGCAGCTCCTCTTGCGTATGGAAGGGTATTAACAGCATTTCAAAAGAGCTTATGGTACAGAAAGACTAGATTACAGTTGCGCACTATTCTTAAATGCCCGTTGACGAGAGGTGTTTCCGACATACCCACAAAGAATAGCTGTACTTTTCACTTGACCATTCCTCCACGTCTCAAGCTCAACGTCAGAGAAGATCATTCGACTTTTGAATCTCTGAATAACAGTTCGATACAATTTTTATCGTTTGCTACAATTCAACAATTCTTATATACACACTGGGAAATTCTTAATTACATTATTTTAAATTACGGAAAATTGCAATTCCAAATTTAAATCACGATGGCTGTTAACTGCATGTTCCTCGGACTCGCTGGCGTAAATCCGCAGGAATATTTTTCGAACCAAAATGAAGCCTTGAACGCGAAACAACGTGCGAAGCCCTCCAATGGGAAACTTGTAACCCGTTTCAAAATGATTTGGAACTCGCTTCCCAATACGCTGAAGATGACTCTGTTGGTAAGATTGCCAGCTATTTCTAGTGAATTAATTGAATGAACTATAAAAAACGCATAAAGGGATTCTGGAGAAATATATTGGAACAATGGAAGTTTATTTTTGACATGGATTTCTACGAAATCCGACAATAAAACAAACTACAGCCATATGTTAAACATTAAGTGAGACAACTGTGATTGTGAGAGTGGTAGAAAATAAGTGAAAACCCTTCATAGCATGACAATTCACCTCTGGAAATTTTTAATTATTTATATATTTAAAGGTTTTACCACTGCTTGGACTTCTCTGCTCTCTTGCCAATGCTGTGGTGATGGGATACTACATTGGAACATCCCAAACAAGAATCATAACCAACACGGCTACGAATGTATCGGACGATGCCAGGAGCCTATGGAATACTTTTTTTCATCATCGCATGGACCTTGTAATGATTCCCATTGTTCTCCAGGCTGGATGTGTGATCCCCTCGGCTTTCTACATTTTCTCCTATGGCTTATCTGTGGCAAAGGGTCCAATTGTGAGTAAACTCTTAAAAGTTAACTTTTAAACTGACTTCTGTTTTAAACAATAGTTGCAACGATAATTTATAGCAGAATTCTTTTTTTTTAAATCGTAGATGTCTGAAAACTTGGATGCATTTGCAGACAAGACAGCCTACTTATTCGGCTACACCCTCTTGGTTCAAGGAGCTAGTGCTGTGTCAGTCCTTGACAAACATTTTCTGGTTATTATCTTGATGATTGAAATCTTCATTGGATTAGTCCGGGTTTTCATGACCCTTCTCATGAAAAACGTAGTATCAATCAAGTACAAGAAACAACCGATGACCGCTATGGACAGCGGTGAGTCTGGAGACATACCGTTATGTACTCCATCATTTGCTCAGGATTGCGAAGATAGCATGGATCAACATACCGGGGTTGAACCTTCCATCAGCGACAAATAAGTCACCATTATTACATATTATACCATCAATATCATTTACAACTTATTTCATTGAATTTAATTTTTTGTGGTTTTAATATTATTGCGTTTTACAAACTACAATATAATCTCCTATTCTAACAAACTTGAAGAGGCCAGTATTTTAAGACAAAACATTTGAGAACATGAACTAACCTTTACAATAAAGTTGGATGAAAATGCAAAAGTTGCGTGCTGGCATTGATTGCTGTGGGCTAATGACACAAGTTATTGCTGCATTTCCACACTTGATAAATATCATTTTCATTGCTCATTTAAAAAGACTGAAGCGATCTTGCGGCTTTCACTTGATATGATACATCATTACGTTTGCGATAACAGCCCTCATTAGAAATGTTCACCTTTTTACTGTGACTGTCATTCCAACTAGAATATTTTTACTTGTTCCAGTGAATCATCTTTTTTCACAATTTCCACAGTTCCAATTTGTCCAAGAAATAAAATTGATATTTTCCATCATTCTTTGCATTAAAATATCATGAAATCATTTGGAATTCTCGCAATCGCTTTGGTTGCCCTATACTACCCTCGAGATTGTCAGGGTGTTAAACGTGCTGTACTAAACAACATGGGCAAGTACATTTTCCAGAATATCGGCGACTCAGGGGTTTGACTCAATTACATAATTCTGGAAAACATAAATAAATATATAATAATTTTAGTGTAATAAATTAAAGATAATTTGCTCTGTTTACTAGTTTCTAACCGCTATTGGAACAAGTGAATCAATCGTGACTGATTTATGGAGAAACTCCCCAGGTCAAATATGGCAAGTTTCAAAAGGATGTATGTATCAATACAGGAGTATTTACTAACTAAATGCGCTTCCATTTGTATTACATAATTGGCATGACAAACTTGTAGATTTGTACGCTTCATACTTGTTAAAACCATTTTCGGGGGCCGGAGCAAAATCAAGCATGTCCATTGCGTCAGCAAAGAATGGCGCCACAATTGTGAAGAAATTGGTTTGTATTCCAGCTTATTTTCATTCAAGTAATTTTAACAAAGAAAGTTTCTGGAAGGACTAAAAATTATTTCATTTATAAAGTCGTACAGATTTGGTATGTCGAGTTCTTTGTATTGGTCTGCGCTTCCGGTTAAAGACAATATCTACGTACTCCAGAATTTGGACAACGAGCAGTGCTTGGAATCAAACGGGTAAAGTCCGATTCTTAAAACTATAAGGCAAGAGGTACCATTTCAGCAGTATTCGTGTTTGCTTTTGACGTTTTTTGCAATGTTTTATAGAATGGGCCAACCTGTTTCCGTTTCTCCTTGTAAATTTGATTCCAAAATACAACAATGGGCCGGACATCCTCAATAAAAAAATTCTTGTTCATAAAATGTATATTATTAGAAGAGAATTTGAACGCTAAAAAATATGCCGAAATTTGCACAATCAAACTACCCACAAATATTTTACCAACCAATAAATATAGTTGAATACCAACACAAAATTCCCAATATCTTTTAAAGTAAATAAAATGCGTACAGATATGCATCCAGCAAATGCAATGTTTCAATAGCACGGTACATATTTAGCACTTTTATTTATCCTTCAATTTTCAATCATTCTGAGATTATATTGATAAAATAAAGAAACATTCTTATACTCTAAATGTAGTATATTTCAAAGTTTAGAGAATTTAAAAATTCTTCAAATTGCGCACCCCTTTTCAATCAACTTTCCCTTTCTCCTATCTTCCTTTCATCTTTGGTGAAGCACCATGAATCGGAATGCACTCTGTTACAATGACTCTAAATCCAAATATTGTCTTGGATGTACATCATTTAAAATCATCTCATATCTGTGAATCAGTGAAAAGATCGCATTTTTCATTACGATTCTCACCTACAACAAACGGTATTGTGATCATATCGAAGAGTATTTTGAAGTCAGGGTTGTAGCTACGAAAAGTCTTGTTTTCGAATTCATTCCACAAATTCAATGAATGTGGAAGAAATGAAATACTTTCTAAGAATCGTCGTTCGTTTCACTGACAAATAAGCCGAGTGAATAATGCCTCCATAATACTATCTATCTACTCTCCGAATGTCCGATACATAAAATATTCAATTCTTACAATTATTCTGTCTTGATTTAAAAATAGATTTATAAACTCTTACAATGCTACGAAATTTATAGAACAGGTAATAAATTGCCTGGAACGACTCTGTATCAATAATGTTTCCACTTTTCGGGGAGATGAAGCACATTGACTGAAGGTAAGATCACTTCTCGATCCTTTCCCAGGGTTCGGTAATCTATGATTAACTAATCTAATCTATTAATCTCAGATTAAAGATTAATTAATCTGTTAATCTTAATCTGATTAAGACAGAGAACAAG
>VYYJ01001169.1:0-35173 GCA_021029165.1 Cyphoderus albinus | reverse complement strand
AAAGTTCAGGGGTCACTCTGAACCTGAAAATCAAATTAGCTCCCCAATTAGGAGAAAAACCCTCCGGATATGGCAGCGGCAACCAAGTGCAGGAACCTCATCAAAACAATGTCGCTCGATGACCTGGAGGCAGTGAAACGCTGGACCCAGAAAAAATGTTGATGCTTCTGGTGATTTCAATAGGAGGAAACAGGTCCAAAAATGATGCACGAGTAAAGTAAAATGCTGATGACTGATGGTAAAGGTTAATGCTCCAAAAAAATAAACGTGAATCCAAAACTGAAGCGGTTTCAACTTTTAACAGATTAACTTTATTTTCTTACCTTGAAAGATTTGCTTTATTCATATTTCACAGGAAGAGAAAGTCGAAGAAAGTTTAAATTTTATCCGTTTGCATATTTTGGTGAAAGTGATAAAAGTTATATGTAAATTGCAATTTGCAATGTGGAACTACAGTCGCACTGGCTTAATTTGTTTATCAAACTTTAACCGAATTACAGACGCCGCATTTAGGTAGTTTTAAGTAAATAAGTAAAAGTAAAAAAGTTTTGCAAATAATTTCCAAGTGACAGACCGACAAACAAGTGAAAGAGATTTTGCTTTAACTTTGTGCTCGGCTTTTGGTCTGGAGTTTCCACTCTGATAAGCAATGAATGAAATGTAGCATATTTTAAAAGAAAAAACGTCACGTTCCTTCCTACGTCACAACAGTAAGAGTCGCAGACTGAGACAAAGTTGGGTTATGAATGGTCCAGGGACAGGCAACTAATTACTACGAAATGAACGAACAGCGACAAATGGTTTTCTTTAGAAAATTGAATACGAGATGAGATAAATGGCAACAGTAATAATTAAGCTTCGTGCTTTCCCGTCCCCTAAGCGTCGCTCACTCTTACTCGACTTGACTCAACTCGATTTCGTGCTTTCCTCTTGCTTCCACTTTGGGACAGGAACAAGGCACAGAATTAGTATTAAATATAAGAACGTGCTGAAAATCTAGTGGCATTTTTTATAATGTGTAGCATTCAGAAAAGTTTTAATCTTTCTTTTCTTTGACTGAATGTTATTAAAAACTTTTCTAATGACATATTTGATTTTGATTCCGCAGACAAGCAGAGTTCAGCAGTTCAGCTCAGCTTCTTGATACAAGATGAGATTTGGGTGTGATTCGAGTAAGCAAAACAAGTAAATGATTTTTTAACCTCGTCCTATGCTTAAATACAAAGACAGTTCAAACCTAGCAGGATTTAGTTAAATATTTAAATAATGAACATTTCAATCTATTTACTCAATGTCAACGCACCTTTTACAACTTTACAACTTTCTTCGATTCTGTAACGTTATTTATTTTGGTCGATTCAGTCTTCTCAACTAAACTTGAAGATAAATTTTAATCAATGGTTTACTTTTGTTTACTAATTAAGTTATTTAACTTCAAAAAATCTATAACAATTTAAATAAAATCAACTGAAAATGAAATATTTTGTCAGCGAATTCAAATAAGAATTTAACGCAATTACCACCGTTAGATCTCATGAACCTAATGCAAAATTTATTCCGAATTCAGCTCAAGATTCTTTATCGGCGTTTAAATCACTCAGCGGTATTTTTTATTTTATCGATATTAGATATTTAATTATTTTTCGCAGTTGCGTTATTTTACACGACATGACTTAATATTCATTGATTCATTCATAGAAAGTATAAAAAAATGTCTGCGGGCTGATTTTTTTCTTCAGCCAGTCGGACGAAACAACCTTGAACTGAACCGAGTTGAGCCAAACCAAGTTGAGTGAGTAACTGTAAATATAAGGAAAAGGAAAACGAGCGTGGTATTTAAAGAGGACCAGGATGGGATGTAAAAAAGACAATTTTGGTGCACGTTAAGATGGATGCAATGCAGGCAGGCTCTGGCTCTGCAGGATGTGAAAAGGTTTTCACTCTTGGAAACATGTGCTTATACCTAAAACCCGGTGAAAAAAGAGTGGAGAAATTCCAGGGAAAACCGTTAAGGATGGTAACGGTACAATAACGGTAATAACGGCGACGCTGCACTTTTCCCAGGGGTATCGTAGAATGGGAAATGAAGAAAGAAAAACGATCTTTTATCTGTAGAGCTACACACAATGTTTAAAGCTATAACTGGTAACGTTTCTCTCTCTCTCTCTCTCTCTCTCTGTGCATTTTCTCTCCTTTTCAAACAATGTCTTTGTCACGTTATGTGTAGCTGTATGCAATTTTTTTGTTTCTTTCTAAAAAATGAATGTATGTTTTGTTGGCACGCTTTTATTTTTCTTTCCAACAACAGAGAAAGAGCGAAAATATTTTTTTAACACTTTTGTCTCATCATCAAATACCCCATTGTCTAAAAGCTTCGTACATCACATCACTACATACATTTACAATATGCTAGTATTACACACGGCTTGGAATTGCATCCTGTAGAAATCCCATTTATTATTCAAACGAGAAATCCGGAGGTGGATGTGGATGTGAAAGTAGTGAAAGTGCGGGCAAAATGGTATCTCAGTGAGACAAGGTTATTGCTGACACCTTCTCGTTAGAAAAGCCGTAAAGAGCTGTTAGCTACTGTGTGTGATGTTATGTTATTGTATGTGGGCGGGCTGCATATTGCGAGCGGGTGAGTGAAAGCTGGGCGAGTTTCTTCTTAAGTGAAAGCTGGGAAAGTGGAGGAGGGATCGCGATGTGATCGTGACGTGGATTCGAAATGGATTTGAATTGTGGTGTGTGGTGTAATACCAAGAAGAATTTCCTTCCATATCACACACCAAGTTACGTTTCCGTTATTCTGTACTTATGTACAATTTTCTTCTTGCTGGAGCAGGATATGGATACATTTTATGGAGCAATTTTGATTTTTTCTTTTAGTACTCCCACTAAAAGAAGCCATTGAGATAAAAATAAAACTCGTGTGTTATAAAGAGACATAATCGTGCATAATATGAAATTCAGAGAAGCTTCCTCAAAATGCAATGCACAGTGTTGCAATTATCGGGGCTTCGTGCAAGAACTTTCACTCACTCGCTCAGTCAGGGTAAAAACTGATGTCTCTTTTTTCTTCTTGCTTCTCTCAGATGCTTCTTGTCTCGTCTCGTCTTGTCTTCACTGAGAAAAAAGAAAGAAAAATGCAATTCCGACGAAAGCTGCATATACATACATATTTGAGAGAAAGCCTTGATGTAATGTAATGTAATAGTAGTGGCAGGGAGGCTCAATGAGCAATGACAATGAAAAAGCATTTTTTTATACTTTTCTCATCCCACTGCTTCACTCCACTATTGATCTTTTCTCCTCTTTTCCATTTTTATATCCCATGTGACCTTTCCCTTAAAGTAGTATTGTAATGTAATGTAATACGTCTTCCTTCGCTTCTGCTGCTGCTGGCTGGGCTGACATTCGGAAAATGAAAACTTTTCCCAAAAAGCATAAAAGTCAAGAGCCCCACACACAAGATACAATGCAAAAGCTTTATTGGTATTAGAATTTGAACTTTCACGGAGAAAGTCGCAACTCAGGTAAGTTAAAATGGAATATTCACTCACTCACTTTCACTTCATCTCATCACTCATTTCATTAACTCCCACTCAGACTTTCTCCAGTTTGCCTTCTCGCTTTCACCGGCACATTTTTATCTTTCTCTTAGAGGTTAAAAGCCTGTCAAGTGGGTTTTTAGATAGGACTTTCGAGTGAAAGGAAAGTGAAAGCAAAAATGAAATGTCTCTACTGACAAGGTGAATCATTATTGTAGAATATTAAATCACATCAGCAGCAGCGGCATCATTTTTGTTTCTTTTTTGTTTGTGGAAGGAAGAAGGAAAACTTTCTCCACTTTTCTATTCTCTCTCCTTTCTCGCTAAATTACTTTAACATTAAGTAAGTAAAGTAAAGTACGTAATAGTATTTCCTTTCTTTTTGCGGCTTTCCTTTCGTCTCCTTTCCCTTAATTTATAATGTTTCCTTCTTCATGGAACACTCGATGAAAAACTTTTTCTTTTGCTTTCACCTCCTTTTCCTTCCCTTTACCCAACAACTTTAATTAATTGTGGGCTTGTTGTAACTTACTCCACTCTACTTATGTACATCATGAACAAACTCTTTTATTTCTTCTGATTTAGGATTTTTCACCGCCATAACAAACACGACATACAACGTAGTGAAAGCATCCTTGAAAAAGTGAAAGCATCCTTTTGCATGACTGAGCTGCATTACATACATACATCTACTCTCTGCTTGTTTGTTCTGCATTTACCCGGAAAAAAAATTCTTGTTATTTTTACCCATCTCCAAGATACTCGCAAATAAATGCTCTTGTCAAATCCCCTTCCGGTTGCCTTCATGATTTTCGACCACGACCACGACCACCTCAAAAAGGAAAGTCCCTAAAAATATTTAGATAAAATATGTAAACCCCCTCTTCAATTTTTTGGAAAATCCTCTTCTGGCTGTAGCTGAAACATGCTTTTTCTCCAGAAGAAGTCCGCGCTGGAAAATAAAAAAGTGCGGAGAAAGTGGAGAAAGCAGGCAGAGTACAAGCAGTGAAAACGGGTATGTACAAAACAAAATTCCACAGTGTCAGCTCGACCAAGAAAATATCCGTGCGATGCTGTGTGCTATGTTCCACGCACGTCGAAGCATTAGAGTGAGTTTTAGAAAGGAAACAAGAGAAAGCCAAAGGCAAGCAGCAGCTTTCCCCACTTTCTCTGGCAAGATCCAAGTCAGTTGCCAGACAGACTGGGATCGTGTAGCAAGCAACACAACAAGCTTCAGCAGCCTAGTAGAGAAAGCAGTCGATACAAAAATTTTTTTTTCGTCGTTCTTCTAATTTTTCAGTGAAAGTGAAATGTGTGGTGCGGTAGTCGTTATAATGTAACTGGAATAGAAATGAAAATGAAAGAGAAGTGAAATCACTTGAAATACGATTCTTTCTCCAAAACAAAACGTGCTTTTCCCTTACTTTAAGTTTCGACTTACATACTATAGTCTACGTCGACGAAGACACAAACACCAAACAATAAAATAACATAGCATGGGAGAAACTACAATCTTGTAATAATCCGGACGCAGTTTTTCCACATCGTTTTACTTAGCTCTTTTCTCTCCAGCGTCCACATACACACACTAAACTCAAAAGTCGTATGGGAAAAGTGAAAGTTGCGGTTTGAATCATTTCTCCTTGAAAGTGAAAGCAAAGACGACTTTTCTCTTGAAAACAGAATAAGTCTCCCAAAGACAATAAAATAAAATGATAGAAAAAGCAAAGTGAAAGCTGGATTAAAACATGTAATTCGAACGTTTTTACATCCACAGTAATCTCAATCCAAACATTTCTCCAGTTTCTCTGGTTCGATTAAAACCAACCAGGTTTTAAAAAAATGACAAACAACAGCAGCATGAACAGAATCAGGGGTAAGCAGAATTCTCAACTCCAACTCAACTAAACCGCAAGGCTGAAGCCTAAGCTAAAAACAGTCTACTTTCTCCACTTGCACAAAAATTTTCTCTCTCTTGAACAACAGAGCCCACACATGATTCATTTGATGCATGCACATCTCTCTTACCACTTTCTCCTAAATAAATACTTTTCAAGCATGATGAATAGAGTGAGTGAGTGAGTGGAGCAGAAACAAGAAGAGTTAATTAACCCAAACGAGGGGAAGGTTTGCTTCGTTTATCTACCCAAAAACCTCAAGCTTCTAGTCGTCGAGTGGGGCTTTTTCCTGGACTGGAGAAAAAAGTAAGTTTTTTCCTCGTTTCCCCTTTTTTGTTGTTTGCCCAAGCCAAGCCAACAAAGAGTGTTTAGTCTAGTCTTAGGCATTACGTACAAACACGATGCATCTAATCCTATTTAGTTATTTGCCGTTGTTCATTTCATTACACACATACATAAACACATACAATGTAATGTAATGTAAAGTAAAGAAAGGAGAGACGTGTTCTGAAAAAAACTTAGTTTCGTTCTCACAGAGAAAAAGTTGAGTTTTTTTATGTCCACCCACATTCAAGTCCAGGTCCAGATCAACTTTTTTCAGCAGCAGCCGGTTTCACAGGACAAGGTTCTCCAGGGAGAAAGCGGCCACTTTTTCATTTTCCTTTCATTTTCATTTTTCCTCTGAGTCACATCACCACGTCCACTTCAAATTTCTTTTTTTTAACGAAACGAACTGCTAATTATTGCGCTGCCACAATTCACCTTCAAAAAAATACTCGACCACATTTACATAATATTGTTACATATGTTGCATCACCGACCACCTCCACGTCCACCTGCATAAAATTTTCTACTGTTTCAACAAAAAGGGTCACATTTAATTTCAAATTTAATCCTGAATGAGAATGAAAAATTAAGCAAGCATTACTTTCCATTCTGTCCTCTGCTTTCTCCTTGATCCTTTCTCCAGTATTATTTCTCTCGACCGACCCGCATTTCATTTTATGAAACACCATCACTGTCGACGCCTACACTCTTTCACTTATTTTCTCTGCTTTCCCCACATTTTCCACTTTCTCTTTGTTTTCTTGTTTTTCCGTTTCGACCAACCGAACAGGACGACGACGATGATGATGATGCTGTTGAGTTGGCGTCGTTGTTTTGTCGTAAGGGTTTTTTGTACTTACCATTAAAGTACCCGAAACGGAAATGTTCCATTTCATTCTGTTTCAGTTCAGTTCTTCAGTGGTGGCTCTGTGGATGTTGGATGTGGATGCACAGATGCATTGTAATTGTAATGGTAATGGATAATGGTGGTGGATGGATACATATTTGTGCAATGTGCACAGACCGAGAGTAGTAAGAGTAAGAGTAATAATAATAATAATAATCTTTATTGCTTTGTTCCCTTATTGCGAACACAAACAATTCGACCAGCTTTTTTGAGCAACTTTTATAATAAAAAATTTAAAAAAATAAATGTTGCCACTAACATGACAGATTACATTCATTCATTTCATACAGCTACATATTCTGCTGTTTACTAGAGAAATTCTGAGTTTTCAAAAATAAAGTTATTTAAACCAAAAAATACACGTATTTTTACTTTTATTATTTTCTTTATTTGCTTTTTATCATTGTGTTGTATTGTATCAAACTTCTTGTATTGAGTTACGACGCAGATATGATCACATGACATTAGTACAATAAAAAGAAAAACTTTCTCCAGCTTTCACCATAAAGCGAAAGCAAAAGTCAGTCGAGTGGAAAGTGGAACACAATACAAGGCTAGAAGGAAAAAAACTTTTGGTGAAAGAATTTTTTGCTTCAGACAGACAGAAGATTCTTGTGACGTAATGTTACGTAAAGAAGAATAAAAAAGTGTCTATATGTAGTTTGTGCCGTTTGTACAACTTGGCCCTTAAATTGCGAGCAGTCCCCGTCCGGAGATTTCATTTCTTTCTGGTTGTGTTTTAATGTTCACCAACATTCCTCGAGTAAAGAAAACGCTAAATTACTAAAATACCCAAAGGCTATAATTAATAATTATTAATAAATTAATAATGAGTTTATGAGGAAAATTAATGAGGTAATTGGGATTACCAAGTACGCACTAAACTAATCTCACATCAGGGCTTCCGGTCATTAAATTGTCTCATTCATTCATAGCTTTATGTATGACTCTACAAGCTTTAGCTGAATGGAGCCGCTGAGTAAATCAATTAAAAGCAACAAT
The DNA here is from genome assembly GCA_021029165.1 of Cyphoderus albinus. Taxonomy (NCBI): domain Eukaryota; kingdom Metazoa; phylum Arthropoda; class Collembola; order Entomobryomorpha; family Paronellidae; genus Cyphoderus; species Cyphoderus albinus. The sequence continues at coordinate 27,488 of VYYJ01001169.1, read as the reverse complement.
TGACATTAATTAGGAAACTATAAGAGTCCTTGTCGATCCACTCCTCGGAGATTCTCTTCTGTGAAATTCTTAAGCTTAGTTTTAGGTAGTTTGAGCTAGAAAGTTTTACTCAGCCCATACTCAGTCAGACACCGAGTGCGTCGAGCCACTTGAAATCTTCAGGATCCGGTTCAAATCTGTAAGGCTTTGAGCACTGAGCTTAGGTAGTGAAAAGAAAGTCTCTTTATGTACGGAAGGTAAATTACTTGAATGCATCTACTTCACTCACTCGACTTCTCAACTCAAGTGTCTCTAGTTTCGTTAATTAGTTTCTCTTTCTTCCTCTCCCTCCCTTCATTAAAATATTTCCTGGAAACTCTTTCGGAAAAAGCCGATTTCCAATTTACGAGTTTTGATCTGACTGACTGAGAGCTTCAGCCGTTGTTTTGCCATTTCACTTTTTGCTTACAAAAATAAGGTGAAAGCAGGTGAAAGCAGAGAAGGAGCAATGGAACTTTCTCTCATCACATCACTCATCTTATTCCATTTCCATTCTTTTACAAAATACTTTCTCTTACAAAAGTATTTAGCAGCACGAATTTTCCCCGCTTTTACTTTTACTGCTTTCACCAAGTATTAAAAAAGTTGATTCCTACTAAAAAGTTTCCTTTTTATAATTACGAGATTCACAATCTCAGCCCGATCCTTACTTTCACCAATGAAAGTGTTGGTGTTCCTTAAAAACTTCGTTTCCAGCTATTCTTATGTAGCTTTCACTTTCACCATCTTAAATACTTAACTTACAACAATAGTTGAAGAACCCGAAAAGTAATTTTTGTAAAAAGATTCTTTTTGATTCTTTTCCGAAAGAGATTTCTTTACTTCCGAAATTCCCCTAATTGAACAGTTAAAATGTTATCTACCTCTTTATTGAGTTCAATTAAGTTCCTAATAACTCTTTTTTAAAGCTTTTAAAAACTTTCTCTAACTAATAACAAAAAAACTTATCGAAAATTTTTCTTTCGTTCATTCTCAATGAATGAAGATGGATCACATCACACCCATATCCACCTGTGAGCAATTCATCACGAACTCACTGTCATTGTCAGTTACCAACTTTCTCCTTGTCTCTTTTCTGAAAAATGTGTTGTAATTGTAAATTACAATACGATGGGTCACTTTCATTCATTCATTCATTTGAACCCTACTCGACTCAACCTATCGCTCACCCGCTGAGATTTATCATCAATCGGCGTAACTTTAATATTATTTAATAGTAGCACATAGCACACACGGCCAGTTTTATTTCCAATTTTGAGCAACAAAAGCTCTAACTTAACTCAACATTCTCAATTTTTTATTTTCTTAAAAAGAAATGAAAATCAATTTGAAGTGCCTATACATAGTAGCGATAACACTTAACAATCCATATCTGTCAAGTTTCTTCATTTTATGTTCATTCTGTACATCACAGGCGTTTTTTCAATTTTCTAAGTGAATCGAATCGAATCGGACGAAATCTCATTTTCACTCAACGTACGTTTCATAAAGTACATACATTACGTAGTCTTACATATTATGTAAGTTAAGTAAGTTGCTCTCTACTCTACCACTACTAACTCCAACTTTCAATGTTTCATTCAATTCAATGCTACGTCCGCCTCACATCACATCACATCATAGACAAGGCAGTTAAACTAAAAGACAAAAATATTCCCTGTGGAGTCATAACAGAAAGAAAAAAATATTACCGACGTTTTATGTTCTTTGGGCTGTCTGCGTGTCACACCTGGCTGCACAATTTCCTCTTTTTCCCCTTTTTTACGTACTTACACCTACGAAACCAAAGCCGACGCGACGAAATTCATCCTAAACTGTAAATCATGTACATACTGCATACTTTTATCTTGATCTTTTAAAACTATTAATAAAGAGGCAGAAACGAAATCTTCAAAAAATATTTTCAACTTCAAACTTCAATCCACAAGAAAAAAAGTTTTTTTACTTTAAAATAATGCGATCCTTAAGTAAGGTAAAAGACCACATCACATTACTTTACATACAATACAATGCTTTTCGAAAATTCGCAAAAAACTGAAACAGCAAAAAATAGGGTAGAGCAGAGCAGAGTGGATGCAATAAAAGAAAGAATGGAAAATGTATTACTTTACATTAGAAACAAGCGTGTTTCTTAATCTTATCCATAATTTACACCCCACGATTCTTCACATTCTCACACACCTCTTTCTTGTAAGGAGGAGACCGAGAATCAATGAAAATGAAGATGGAGATGAAAACGAAGCGAGTGAATAAATGGAAGGAAGTGAAAAGAATGAGAAGGATTAGTTCCTCTCAGGTAGACGTAGAGACATTATTGCCTTTTATTTTGCAAATATCTACACAAAACACAAAGAAAGAGCCGACGAACAAAACCAGGCGATAACAGAGCTCAGGTAGGTAATAACACAACAATGAAAATGAAACCGAGAAGAAAAGAAAATGGTTATAAAATCCACATCCACCTCATCTCATTGTCAGAAAGGAATATCTATCTATCTACATACATCCACATCCACAGCCACCGCAACATGAACATTGTATCTACGTGTATAGCAAACCACCCACGTCATCGCAACGCAATATTTTGCAACGCAACGTTTCTCTTGGAGGATGTGGAAGTTGGAGTGGCGAAAATGAGAGTGGGTGAATGAGTGAGTTGAAAAAGGATTATTATCCGTGTCCGTCTATATATCACTTCACACTTTTCTAATTTTTCCTCTTTCCTTCCTTCTCAACATTCTCAAGAAAATAGTCCTTTTCTTACTCTTTCAGAACTGTTCATCAATTACGTCATCGCTTGGGTTTAGTAAAATGGGTCCTCTTGGCCTTAAATGACTGATGATATTTCCCGAGGTGGAGGTTGCCATTTTCGAGAAACTACATTTAATAGAGATATGTAATTTAAATTTAAATTTTGCTACGTAATTTATGAACGGTCCCTATGTTTTGTTAAAAACTGCCATCACATCAGTTTCACTACACTATACAATACAATATAATGCAAATAATAGCTTTTTCCTCCATTCTCTTTTTTTCTCCGCAATTTCATCTTATTTTCATATGCACCTACATATTTAATACGATGATGCATAATACTCTGCTTCTGCTTGCTGGTTATGTTTATGCTTGGAGCAAAAAATAAAATAAATGAGCCGGCGATTTCATCTCATTTTTTCTCCGTGATCATGATCATGGAGTGGAGCAAAGCAACAGAAAAGAAAAAGCACGGCCACATTTTAATACACGGTGTATTATCATGTAATGTAATGTAATACTAGACTGCACATAAGCCTAAGTTTATGTTTATGTTTTGCATCAACATCAAAATGACACACGGACTTAAGGAGTTTCTCTACATATAAAGAGAAACAGAATAATAGTGGTAGAGCAGGCAGATGAGAGGCAGTGGCCGTGACATGGCAATTCCCTTTTCTTTTCATTTTTTTCAAAAAAGGATTATTTTTACAACATGCATGTAAAAACGGAGTTTTCATAAAAATTCTTACGTTACATTACATTACAGCTCTGCTCAACTCAATAACTCTGCTCTTATGTACTATAAGAGCTGAAGAATGTGCTTCCATTTTTATTTCCTTGTAGTGGTTGCTGCTCATCATCCATCATCCACCCCATTTTATTTCGAGTTGCAAAAGTTGCAAGTGAACACAAGCAGTGTACCAGTGCATCATAATCAAGAGGATTACAACCATGATGATGATGATGATTGTGATCTTCAAAAATGTTTTCACGGTATGATTACATTCTAGTACATGATGTACAGAAAAGATAAAGTACACGAAGAAAAAAGTGCAATGCCTCGAGAAAAATGCAGTCACATCTTTCTGACATGATCGGCCTTCCTATTCGAACTCATTGACAGACGAAAATCCGCGAGGGCGGTGGCGGGGGTAATGACGATATTTATAATACCTTTAGAAAATGGACAAAGATGGGCGAGGTCGAGCAGAGGTTTTTAATAATACTTTTAAATGGTTCAGTTTCAAGGGTTTGGTCACAGTATGAATAATTTTGACCACACTGTAAAAGTAATAAATGATGTAGATGATGTGATGTGATAGTATTCTAATTGTCACTTCACTTCGCTCAAATATCCATTCACCTCCACTCTTCAGGAAGCAGCACTTTGCATCAACATCAACTTCAAACTTCAACTCGTCCACTTGACTCACCATCAACATCAACTTCAACTTAAGTGGACAGATATAGATACTCATAGTCTCATAGAACCTTTTCAGTTTTCTCTGCCACAAGGGATGTTGTTGATGTTGAAAATGAAAATGATGATGCAGATGCAAAATGATGCTGGCACTGGTTCCAGTTTTCTAGTTCTGTTCCACTAATACTCCAATTCACTCTCACTCAGCATTTCCTCAAAAGTGGATCATTGTTGTTGTTATTGTTATGTTATCTCCATCCATCTATCATTCACGTGGATGTATCTACTTAAATACATGGAACATCTCGTAAATCCAGGAAAATCCTTTCGAAACGTAGTTTGTTGGAAAACGAAGCATTAGCATTATTATTTCCATATAAAATCGAATAGAGACTCGACGAATGTTTTTAGTCGACATCATTAGTCATTATTATGCCTATTAAAGAAGCTTAATGGTTAATGGAGGTTTTCTGGCAACAGCGTGCAATTTAGCTCCATCATCATCCCCAGCATTTTTATTTCAGCGCAAGCCCACACACTGGGAAAATTAGTCTCTTTTTGGATCATGGAAATTCATGGAGCTTTTGCTTGTAATCCAACAATGCACTAAACATTAAAGCAAGGTGGGCAAGATGGGCAGATTAATTACTTAAGGTTATACATTAAATACACGTAATCTCCTTGTTTAGTAATTGGTTCATTTGCCTATGAATTTCGCCTCAGGTTCATTGTTCAGTTCACTTCATTTTATGTATTTTACTTCATTTAATGAAAGCGTTTTTATTCTTCATCCGATTGCTGATTAAATTGACCTTGAAAAACCTCAAAACTGCCACAGGGCCATTGCATCGCATTACTCAGAAGAACTCTGATGATAAACCAGGAAAAAAATCTCGAAAGCTGAACATTACCATTTAAGCATTTTAGCTTTATGGTCGTTTTTCTCCAAGTTTCGACATGTTAAGCAAACAAAACATAAAACATTTTACTCGCCATTACAAATTACGACTTTAGTATTTACAAAGTGGAATTTTACCCAAGCTTATTTTTATGTAATGTTCCAAAGTTTCCATCCATTGGAATCCAAACACATGTGTCTATTTCATGAAAAAATTAATGTGTGTTCATTTCCTTTCATGACGAGTGTGAATGAGAATGTGAATCTGGAAAGTCATAGATTTCCCATTTTCCCTTCCCTTGTACTCTACAGACAGACAGAGTCTGACTCTGTCTTGTTGCAACTTGGCATTTAACACTGAATGTGCTTCCTGAAAATGAGAATTGCTTGCTCATCAAAGCGAAGCAGATGGATGAAAAAAGGAAAGGAACAAGATGGAGATCTATGCTTTTTGCTTTGGTAGATTTACATTTTCCATGATTTTTAGTTTTAGTTGAGTTCAGCTCAGTTTAGTAACTGTCTGCTTGAAAATCTCACAATCCAACCTACGATTCTTCTCTCCAGCCTAGTCGTAGTCTCCAGTCGCTCTCGCCTCCCAAAAACTTCCCTTTCGTTTTCCACTTTTGTACACACACTCATCGCCAGACACAAAATTATAAAAAAGGATGCGTTATGCGGTGCTGATGAGCACGTTGATGGTTTCTGATTTTCTGATAATGATGACTTGATCAAAAAAGGAAAATGCGGCTTCTAGCTGAGTTTTAGCTTCGCTTATTCACAAGTTTTTCAATGATGATGGTCGATGGTCGGTCAGGATATTTCTTTCTTAGGTTCTTAGGCTCTTGTTAAGAAAAATAAAAAACGCCTTTCCTTCACTCTCTTCACTAATGTCAGATATCTGACGATAGTTCTGATAATGCATCCATCTACTCCATATCTAAAAGCACGAGAAGCAAAACCACCACCAAAAAAGAGCAAAAATAAGGAAAAAGGAAGTGGGGCCGAGCAGAGCAAAGCAAAGCTGTGGCTCACTGCAGCAGTCACGTCAGTCTTTCAGAAGCTCTCGAGGAAAACGGAACTAGCGTTGTTGTTGCTTGTGCTCGTTCAATTTCAGTCCTGCAAAAATCTCTTCTTGTGCGTCTTTATTTATTGTAAAGAAACAATTTTTTGCTTGAAACAAAAAAAAATCTCTTATTTTTCCATTAATCCCTTGAAAGATTTTGAAAGAATGTACAAGAGATAAGATAAGGAGAAACGTGATTGTATTGTGTTGTATTGTATTGTGAGTGATTCACCTTTTTCTATGTAAGGAAGTTGCGTCTCCTGTGTGTGTGTAAGAGACTAGAGTAAGTTTTTTTCTCTAGTAGTGATCAAGTCAAGTGATGTTACTCTGATATGATGTTCTGTTAAGTTGAGCAGGATCAGATAGATTCTCATTGTTTGGCAGTAGTGCGGTGTGTTCAGTTGGCTCCGCAATTTCTTCCTCATTATTACAATCTCATCTCGCCCAGGGAATTGCGTTCACTTGATTTCAGTGGACCGGAGATTTTTTCCTTCCTCTGCCTTTTTCCATTTCTGACATTGTTATTAGAGAGATACAGCAACGTTCTTTCATTAAGACAAGACAAGACATTACTAAAACAACTTCAGCACTGTGATCGTTTTCAGTTTTGTTATGTTCCTTCCTGTTTAGTTTAGCTTCGACTCATTACTATCATCAGCATCATCATCATCACTACTAAACGACACTCGACATAGAGGCTTGCCTTGGATTTTTGGACTACTCCATTTGATTCCATCGGTAAAAAAATTCTTAGTTTTTGTCTTGTAGTAAGATGACATTTATAAATGATACTGACGATACACCGTTTTTCATGTCGCGACATCTTTTTCAATATCGTATCTTATCATATCGGTCATTAGGACTCTTCCAACTCCTCGTTTTCAAGGCAAGACGATTCTTGAAGAAACAGGGTCATTATTATCCAGAAAACTGAGGAAAAAACGAAAACGTCATTAGCGAGGTCGTGGTTACAAACAAGAACGCATATAAAAAAATTCTGCTCCAGCTCCTGTCACCTCCACGGCTCCACCTCGCCACAAAAATCAGGGAGTCTCTATATATAAACCTTAGACGCTTCTACCAAAAGTGGCTGAGAAGCTTAAAATTATTACGGGCCTTAATAAACTTTCTGCATACATTTGCATTAGTTAAGTGGTAAGTATTTTATAAAATTATTTTTGGGTTTTGGTCGGTGCCCACCCAGATAACTTACACACGACGAGAGAAAAAGAAAAAAGTAAAAGTGGTATTTGAAAGGTTTCCTTTGAAAAATGGAGTAAAAGAGAAAAGAAAGAAGAATTATGAAAATGAAAGTTTTTTTTGGAGGATGGCAGTGCAGCAGTGTGGTGGTGATGATTACGATTATATTACTATATTACATTATGATTACAGTAGAGTCTCCTTACAGTAGTGTGAAATGAAACGATTGTTCAACCGAGCATAGCATTCAGATTCGGAGGAAAATAACGCAGTTTCAGAGTAACGTAGTTAAACAAACGCTACAGCTACAGCAGAGTCATGCGGTTCATCTTTGGCCCAGGCTCTAGTGAGCCTAGTGAGGAGTCTGGCTAAAACTCCTGCACATCCACATCCACCCACCAACCACCACAAACAAGAACACAATGATCACTACGATCACAATGAGAATGAGAAATGAGAGTGAGAGGACCATCAAATAATAGTAATGCGGAGCACCTGCTGTTCCCTTCTCTTTATAATCGTTTGTTTCCTCCAACTTAAGACTTACACTCACTCTCTTACTCAACTCAGTTTTCTCAGTCACTTCACTTTATTCACTCGCCCGCCGACTCACTCCTCCACAGTAATAGTAATGACGCAGAGTGTTGCAGTTAGTTGCATATACATATATTCCTAAAAGAAACTCAACTAAACTGCTTTATAATAACCATCATTTCTATCTATATTTATAAAATTAAGTTTCATGCTGTCTGCTTCCTTCCAACTTCCTACATCATTCTATTTCCATTCTATATGAAGCGCCTACAAGACGGACAAACCCTCAGGTTGGTGTTTCAGGAACCCGAAATGACCCCATCAACACAAAAAGAATTTTTTTTTAGAAATCTGTTGCAATAAATTTTGGTCCTAAATTGTAAATACTAAATTTGAAGTGAATCGAAATCGAGGTTTGGTTTGTAGATATTCGTTGGTGGGCTTAATACTAGGATTCTTAGCTATTCCATAGGTTTGAGAACGGGTTCACCTCTACGTATATGTACTAGTTAGTAGGTATGTTATGATAAAGCAATAAAAAATAGATCTTTAAAGAACACTGGATTTTTTAAGAGGAGTTTTGTTATGAGAGAAAGAGTAAAAAGTAGAAATCTCAGTGGTCCATAACAAGAAACGAAGCGTCATCATGGCACATGGTAGAATCTTTCTAAAATAAAAAAAGAAATTCTTCACATTCTCAAATTCTCCTCCAGAAGAGCCACAGCCATAGCATAAAGGCTGTAAAATGCAATGAAAGATTACATTACATTCCAACTGCATCCAACTCCTAGACTCGCGTTTGCCTTTCTTTTTCAGAGTTTTAAGATTTTCACGGTTGGGAACCGCAGGCAGGCACAAAGTGAAGAACGCAGAGGAGAGACTTCCCCAAAAGACCTAACCTACATATGTAGGTACATACGTGTCTGTTCCCTCTCTCACAACACAACCTTGCCTTGTAGCGGTTAGTTATGCAAAGCAGAGCAGATGAAGAGGAATTTCCTTGCAATGCAAATAATTCTGGGAAAATGGAAATGGCACAGAGTTTGAGTAGAGTGAGTTTCACTCGTCAGGAAAAAATATTCCTTTTATTGATTAATTTTTTAGGGAGATGGTGGAAGAGAAAAGAAAAGGGCTCAGTCCTCATCTTAATCTTGAAGGGTTCCTTCCCTTCCTTTCTCAAGATTCCAAGGGCAAATCTAAAAATAGCCCAATTTGTTTACTTACACAAGTGTTCATAATCATATTTAAGTAAGTCTCCCTTTCTTCTATTATTTTAGTTAAGTCATAAGAAATGAAAGAAAGTCATAGTTGAAACATGCTCTTGACAAGAAGAGCGCATCTGAATCTGGAGACAAGACGTGCCTCGAATGCTCAGATGCATCTTTCTTAAGAAAAGGTTTCTTTTTCAAAAGGTTGTTTGAATTAGCAACTGTCACTGTCCTACACAGTCTTTGTAACTCAACTCAAACTCTGTTAGTTCTCCAAAGAAAATCCCTCTTGTCGCCCAAATTTTTTGTCTTGTCTTTTACCACTCTCAACACTGCTGCTGATGCTGCACGATGATGACATGACAAGGGTAAAGTAAGGAGACGTATGTGTGTCTTAGGTTAAGTGGGGAGATAAATGAAGTGTAAATTTCCATTCTTCTCCCAGTCTGAATCAATGAATAGTTTTTTGTGTTAAAAACGTCTGTGGTGGAATCCGAACGATGCGAGGCGATGAAAAAAGAGAATAGCAAAAAAAGTGTGCTGCAATCACATCACATCACTCCACTTTATTCTGTCCGCCCGCATATAATGTCTTACATATTCCTATTTACTCTACCATCCTCCAAAATCTCAGCAGTTTCCAAAAGAAAAAAAAAGAAACCAATTTAAAAACCGTTTTTATAACCAGCCTTCCTTAACTTTGACTCCGATATTTTCTTTTTGTTTCTTCACTGTGTAAGAAAGAAGAATCTCTGTTCAGAAAGGGTTTTTACAACTTTTAAAACATTTCCGTCTTTTATTTTATTGCCTGTTTCAATCCACTTAACTCGTTACATGTTTAACTAAAAAAAACCTGGAACTTCAACATTTCATTTCATTTTATCTCATCTCAATAAGAATGGAGCTCGTTCATCTCAAGCCAAGCTCAGTTTTTCTCATCTTTCCTTGCTCAAACATTTCGAAACCGGAAATGAGCTGATCAGCTCCAGAAGCTCCAGCTCAGCATCCATCTCCATCTGAATGTATCACAAGAATAAAAAATGATTTTCAGTCTTGAGTGAATACTTTAGTAAGTGAATGTGTACATTGAAATACATTTAAAGCACATATGCGCATTTTATTTATTTGTATCTCAATAAAAGACGACTTTATGTAAATAAAAATGAAAAACTTTCAGAGAGGGTGGCGCGTCTCCGTCTCACTCTTCAATAACGCCACCATCCTCATCGACATCATTAACATTTGGATTCTGTTCAGCTTGCTTTTACAGAGTGAAGAAGCTCTCATTTCCTTTAAGGAATCGAAAAATTGAGCCGAAGACGTGAGACGAGAAAAGACTAAAAACGGGTCTTTTGAAATGTTCTGCAATAATAATACTTAGTAAAGGCACGCACATTTCTTCGACACGAACGCACACAATGGAAAATCTGTTTCTCTCGTCTCTCCCGATGTATATTTGTTATTAGCTGCGAAAACGCTGTTAGAAAGGAAATATTTACATTTCATCCAAAGATCCCTTTTCTTTTCGTAATATAGCAGCATACAAGCAGCTTGAGCTTGGGTTGACTTCAGTTGATTTCACTTCTATGTAGAGATCATTTGTTAAGTAGCCCATTTTCATTTCATTCACTCACTCTCCCATTCATTACTCATTCTGCCAATTATCATGAATGTATGTAAATGCAAAGTTAAGGATGCTCAGATGCCTTTCTCAGTCACTCCTTATTTTCTTGTCTGTCATGTCCACATTTTCCTTTCCTTTATTATAATATGCGGCGCATTAACTGTTACGCACTACCTGTATATAACGATCTAACCGTTGGGCCGGCCGGCCGTCTAATTTCGGTAAGCGAACGTTTCCTATGAAGCTATACATTAGTACTCGGCGGATACAGTTTGGCATTTTAAACAAAATAAAATTTTCCCCACTTTTGCAAATTTTACGATTTAATTTTCTTGCAAATTAATGTGCCTGCACTGCACAGCACATCATTGAGCGTTAATAACAAAATGTTTATTTTTGGTCCTTTTCTTCCTATTATTAGACATAGTTTAATCTGGTAGCGCAGTGAGTTTTCTTGGGTCGTGGCGAATACAAAATGGAAAGGGTGACGTCATTCATTTCATTAGTGTGTTTCGTCTGGATTCTGCTTGCTTCTAAGTCATGACAGGACCATGCCAAGAATAGAAAAGGCTCTTGAGTAACTCGAGCAGAGTCTTCTTGAGAGGGAGTCTCTACATCCTTACGTACGTGAGAACGAACTGGATTCTGGAAAAGCGTGCGTTTTACCGTTATGTTATTATTAGACAGACGAGCTGAGAGTGGATATTGCTTCAATGCACACACTCGCCCACATGGTTGAGAAAAAAACTGAAAATCTTTTTTTTTTTTATCTATTTGAAACTGTTTGGAGCACGCATTCATACACACACACAGAGACAGAGACCACGTTCTAGTTCTATGTTAGGTTTTTAACTGTGTACCAACCAACTAAAATATTGCTCCAAAAAATGAAACGAGCCAGAGCCAAAATCAAAATCTGGAAATGAACGTTTTGCAGATGGGAACGGTTTTTTGAGATTGTCTTATTAATAAAAAATGTTTCATTGCACGTTGATGTTGAGTTTCGTTGAAATACGAGTTTATCGCTTTTATTCTTAAGTCATTCGGATTGCATGACGAATCTGAAAATTTGGGGTTTGGAGTCTACTATTACACAACTATTGTTTTCTATTTTCAGATTCAATTCCATTCAGCCAGAGACTTTCGCCATCATCATAATACCACATCATTACATCACCGACTTTCACTTTTTGCTGAAATGTCGTTTTTCCCTCTTGTTTTCGATTTTCGGTAGAAACTGGAATTTTTTTCGATTACAACCCGCATAAAACCGGAAAACTGTCGCTGTCGTGTCCGTCTCCACTTTCACTTTTCCTGTTTTGTCGGTCGCAACTTCCCAGGTTCTCATTAAGATTTTTCTCGGAAAGCTCTGCAAGCAAAATAATCTCTTCTTACTCTCAGTGAAAGTGATTGGATTGGATTAAATTGCTTCACAAGGAGAGAGAACAAAAACTAAAGCCCCTGGAACAGGAAGAGAAAGTCCTATGACTCTCAGTTGTGACTAGTGACCACACTTTCACCACTTTACCTCCCGTGGAGCACGAAAAGCGTTTTGTGCTATGTATGTCATCATTATAAAATAAAAATATAATAATCCTCAAAAAAATCATTTTTCCAGAGACAAAAGAGAAATCATTTTTCTCCTACACTGTACACATATTTCAATTTGTGCCTGTCACATACATAGTAAACAAAGCCAATGTGAAACAATTTTTGTTTTGAAACATCAATTTTTCATCCAGCTTCTGGTGTTCCGTGGACTTTTCACATTTATTTTCAGAAATCACAAAATCACCGTAATTTTCTAATAATAGCCCTTGGGACATTGTTTTTATTTGTCTCTTGAGTTTTGTTTTTGTTCGTGATCACGATTATGTGCTTGGTTCTCATCTAGGAAAAATCCGAGTTTTTGTGACAACGACAACACAATACAATCCAGCCAGCGGAAAAAAGACAGATTCAGCTGAAATTGGTGCAAGACTAGACTAAAATCTCTGCTTTTGACGGACACTCATTCATTTTTTTCTATTTCTGGTGTTTGGTCCAATAAAGCAAAAATAAAATATTGGCAAGAGAGTGAAAGTGAAAGGAGGAGAAAGCAAAATTGAAAATGGTGAAAGTAGCGAAAGCAGCGAGCGTCATTCGTTACACAATTTTCGTATAAGTTTTTCGTTTTTGGCGAAAGTTGAAGTGAAAGTGAAAAAGAAAGTCAGGCCAACACAAAAACGCCAAGTTATTTTTAAGAGACAAGCGACAACGTCAGAGTCAGAAGAGAAAGTTGCCTTGAAGCGTCATAATCATCATCATCATCATCTGAAATATTTAGTGAAAGAAGTAAAAGTGTGTGAGTGAGTGGTAAAGTTAATAAATCTACTACTACCACTGGAGAAAGCAGATAGTATCTGAGGAGATAAAAATGAGTGACAACAGTGGGAGTTGTTCGAGAGAAAAGACTACGCAGTGGCTGGAACACGTTTTGCAGACATACTATACCTACCAAGAGAGAAAGCAGAGAAAGCAGCAGACCTCCACATCCTCATCATCTTCTGGTGGAAGCGGTGGCGCTTCGAATACGAATGCGGATGATTTGGTTGGCGTGACTGTCATTGATTTTGATATCGGTCCGGGCTTCTCTGGAGATGGGAGAATTTCCACTTTGAGTGATTTACTTTCACTCCGTGTTCGCTTCACGGTGAGTTTCTTGAAGTGAAAGCAGACCCTTTAGGGAAAGACGTGTCTTTTTCCACTTCTGCTCCTGCTTTCTTATATTTCTGTATTATTAACATGTCATAATCAGCTTGACTTTCACTTTGACTTTCTCCCTAGCTGAACGGAAATGATGGAGAAAAGACTGAAGATTGGATAGTGAAAATACCTCCGAATGACAGGGCAGACCGGGAAATGGCGCAGATGGCTCAAGTTGACAAAAGAGAGATCCACTTTTACACGGAAGCCTTACCTGAACTCGAGGTATGTAAATATAAATTATGCTGCTTTCACTGTTTTTTATTCTCGCTTTACTTTACGTCAACCTTTTTTCTAGGAATGGTGCAAGTCAAGGAAGGCCGATTTAGTTGTGGGAGTGCCGCGATGCTACTTTGCCAAATACCACAACACGGAACCTCAGGTGGGCGATGAGGACGCGGAGGGCACACTTTCCGATGCGGAGTCGGTCCTCGTTTTGCAGGACATGCGACCAAATGGCTACTCCATGAGAGATTTTAATAGTGGGCTTAGCCTCGACGAGGCTTTCGCAGCGCTCAGGGAAATTGCCACAATTCATGCCTTGTCCTGGGCAATGCAGGAGACTACGGACGTGGCTTTGGATGACAAATGGGACTTTGCGTATAGACCTCAGAAAGCCGCTTCCGCTTATAAGGTACATAATAATCATCAACATAATGATAATAATAACAATAATAATAATAAACTACTTTCACTTTTCTCCAAACACACACATAGAGAGAGAGAGAGAGAGAGAGAGATAGTGCAACTTTCACTTTCTCTTCTTTATACGTACTTTCACCTTACGTATGTAATTTTATAGCGCCTTTTCATATCAGACACGAGAAGATGCTTCACTTTCTCCACTTTCACTTCTCAAGAGTGCGTTTTCCCTCTATCTTCTCATGTTATGCTATGTTATGTTATGTTAGCCCTCTTAATAACTGTCAGAGTAAATCATCGCCCGTAATGGAACAAGACACTTTTTTCATAATCGTTCCTTTTCGCATTTTCCTTTTCTTTTTCACCATTTTTCATTGGAATAAATATAAAGGTGTGTCCACATATCATATCACGTCACGAGCTCCCATTTTTATCAATTATTTTATAAAATGGAACGGAGCAAAATCAAAGATAAAAAAATATTCTTTCAAAAAAAAGCAGAATAAAATAAAATGAAAAGATTTTATTTTGGAGAAAGCGAAAACTTTCACTTTGCTTTGAATTTTCCGTTGCCTCCTGCTGCTGCGACAGACGAAGAGAGGCGACGACATGACAGAAGCATCTTTCCATTCTATTCTTAGTAGCATGTGCATGTGTACAAACGTGTATTTTTAGGTATTTTTATTTCCGGACAGTCTACAAGAGAAAGTGAAAAATTTATGAGAAATTCAAAGCATAACGTCACATCCGTCCAGTTTACATACGTCACGCTGTAAAATGAAATGAAAAATGGATTTTGATTTAGGCTCCAGATTTCTTTATAAAAGGCGACAGTCGCAACTTTCACTTTCACAGTGACATTTGACCTATTTTGTGCAATTTTTTGTTCATTTCATTTCTGCATTTTTACAGATCATGATAGAACAAGGATTTCCAACACTCGCGGATTTCCTCGAAAGACAGCAGCCGGACGGCCCGGATATTCTGAACAGGTTGAAAGCACTGCATCCAAAAGCTGCCGAGTTGCTGTGCGAGCTGCTGGTTCCACCGCCACCTCCAGCACCTTCCTGTTTGACGCACATGGACTTCTGGTGCAATAATCTGCTCTTTCGAAAAAGACCAGGTGCAGGAGGTTCCAGTACACAGAATGGAAATGGTAGTGTAGTAAATGGAAATGGCGTGCACAGCAGCGGTGACGAGACCGAATCTCTTGCAGAATCCACCCAGTGTCTAATCGTTGATTGGCAAATGATGGCAATTAGCAGACCCACTCATGACGTGGCGCTTCTCTTGTTCACTTCGCTCACACCGGAAGTGAGACAGGCGAACACGGAGAATCTCCTGAGACATTACTGGAATGTGTTCCAGGTAAAGTTTTCTGGCTTTCACTTTTTGTATTTTGTAGGTAGTTTTTTTTATTCATTTTTTTTGTTCTTTGTTTTTAGAGCACAGCTTCCAAACTGAAGGTGGAGGTGCCCTTTGACTTTGGCGTGATAGAGAACGAGTTTAAGAAAAGTCAGCTTTTGGCACTTCTCCTTGTGATTGGCTCCATTGATCTGGCACTGGACACACCGGTCACGGAGCGAAGACTCATGCAAGCCTTGAGAGACATGGCGAAAGAGGAACTCATTTAGTTTAATTAAATATCAGTTAATTAAATTAAAATCTTGAAATTCCTCTTGTAAAAGACTACTTTGATTCTAAAAAAATACGGAACAAAGGGAATTTTTGAAGGAAAGACATTTTTCTCACTATGTAATTGTTAAATTATAATTAACCTTGATGAATTAAATTAAACTTTTCCGTTGACCAATTTATTCGATTATTTGACAAAAGGCACGAAAAATAAAAAAGTCGAGCGAAATCAAGTTAAAATTAATGAACCCTAATTAACAATTAAAATATATTTCTGGATGAACGATGTGTAATTTAGTTAATTAAGTAGATTAATTATTCCTGGGGCTATTAATCATGTATTATAATTCATAAACGACCTCATAATCATAAATATAATTTAATTAAAAATAACCGTGAAGGGATGAGTGAATGAAAATGAAAATGAAACTAAACCGATACCAAAAACTTTTGTTTTGATTTTTTAATTGTTTTGTAGACAATTAAAAATATGTGCGGTACTACTATACTGTATAATATTGTAATGAAACTGTATTTATTAATTAATTAAATGCAGAAAGATAAGAAAATGATGATTAATAATAACCAATAAAAATGACAAGATATTATTATAAATAATGACAATTAATTAAATGAAATTATTTTTATATCAGCATTTCCTCATCTCTGAGGTCTTCCAAAATATCAAAAAATCTCTGGAGCGTTGAGGGTTCGGACACGACGAGGTCCAACCTTGCAACGGCTAGAAGCACCGCCAAAAGGCAACTTTCTTTGTACTGCTCTTCCAGATCGGAAAAAGTGAAAGGAATCTGTAGTTTACAAGCAACCGCGATTTTCTCAAACGAGTCATAGTAAAACTTCAGAAAACGCATGCCCCTTGACCTCCTCAGGTCGCTGTCGATGGATGTGACGAAAAGTATTCCAAGGTCATGGGTAATTCTGCCCAGGCTTACCATTTGCCAGTCTACTATCACACAGTCAAGTTCAGGCTCAACTTCCGTTTCACTGTCATTTTCATGGTTATGGTCATGCTCGCTCTCCCGAAAAAGCAGATTATCCGTCCACAGGTCCAAATGCACCAAAGCTGTGACCGCCGGTTGTGGCAGTGGCTTCAACAGCCTTTCCAGTGTTCTGGGAAGCTTCGTCTCCATTGCAAGGAGGGCATCCAGCAGATCAATTTTTCCCTGGTCGTTTTTATGCTTTCCAGAAATAGAAATGCGCCTTAACTGCTTTAAATGTCGGAATCCTTGGCGAATCAGGTCTAAGTAGAGGTCATAAAGATCAGTCCACTTCAGCATTTCCGGCCACTTAACCTCTGAATTGTCATCAGGATAGTGAAAATCCTGAGACTGAGCCATGGCCCATGAAATCGCGTGGAATTTGACAATTTCACGAACCGCTGCGAGTGTCTCAGAAGCAGTGAGACTCACGCTGAAATGCCTTTTGCCGTAGCCGAGCGCCCTCAGATCTTCCAAAATCAGGGTGAACTCTTCATTTGGAAACCCATAAACACCTTGATCAAAGTCATATTCAAAGTCCATGCAATTCGCATAGAAGCAGACGGGCACGCTCAGGATAATTTTCCGGTTATCCTCCAACTTGTACTGGTTCACTTCCAGCCACATCTACGTTTTTATAAAGAAAAGTGAAAGTAAGGAGATTCATGTCATGTCTTATCATAAAATTTCCATCTGTCTGTACCCTCATGTCCTGAAGGATATTCAGGTAAAAGCTGACCTCGCGCCGGTACACGTTCGCCACTCGGGCAAGATTCCTCTCATCGAAGTGTCTCGACGGCACTTTCGCCAGCCACTGAGCCACATGCTCGGGGTGGTTCTTCACCTTGGATTTTGATGGTATCGTTTCAAATAAGGAAAATAAATTGCAATCAAACTCTCATATGCGATTTTGATGGAAAAATGGAAATTTATGTTTATAGTAGTACCACGTATGTGACAACAAGCGAAAGAATTCGGGACAGATACGTGATGCGATCATCTCCCAGAGCGGTTTCCTCCACGATTTGCAAATCCGTCAGGTCCAGAACGCTCTTGAGATTTTTCTCAGTAACGGACTCTGCTCCATCGGGATCTGCGTTTTTATTCGCCGATGTGCCAGCAATTCTTGGTTTCGAGCCCGGCTGAATCTCAGAGGGAAAACCTTCCAGATGCAGATCAGAAGAAGCGTTTCCGTGTCCATCTGTGAGGTCAATGCTGGAACCAACTGGAGACGGGACAGAGTCTTGGCCTCTCTTGGACAAGTAGTCGCGCACAAATTTCGCTAGATATTTCCTAAGCATCCCATGAACCCACGCTTGCTGCTCTTTCGTAACAGTCTCATTGCGTCGACTTAATGTGCTCGTGGAAGTCTGAACGTGAACGTCTTCTTGAATGCTACTGCTATTACTGTTACTGCTAATGCTACTGGGAACACTCATGCTTATACTTTATAGTCAATATCATTTTTTATTTTTAACTACATTTTTATCGCCTCTCGTTCGTACAAAAATAAAAGAAGAGAAAATTCGCTACGTTTATTTGATGAGCCTATTAAAAGCTGTCTTTAGACTAAAGTAGACTAAAGGACATCCCAAGAGCATTTAAAACTTCAGATAAGCTTGAACTGATGAAGATAAGATACGATGCCAACGTCTTTAAGCTCTAAACTCATTTTCTTCAACTTTTCCTTGACAAACTCTGTTTGAACAACATTTTCTTAACTTGCGTAATAAAAAATGTGACTTTTCTGTTGAGTGAGAAGTTGTTTATTATGTCGCTTTTAGCACACACTGTCAGTATCAGAGCCAGACTGCCATTTAAGGAATTAAAAATTAAGAAAGAGTTACAGAGAATGTAAGAGGGAAAAAATGGGAATTTATCGGTATTTACCCGTACTAATTTAAAATATATCGTTTTGTTGAAAACCAATTTTGACCCTTCCAAATTGTAATTAAGAAAACTATGAGGAAAATCAAAGATTCAAACACTTTCATAAAATCGTGTACTGTAAATAACATAAGTATTATGTGACATTTATCCCATTTTGGACATTCTTCCCATTATCTTGGAAAATTCGCCAATTAATTCTTAAGTAACCCTGCTTTTTAATAACTTCCCTAAATGTGTCCCATGTTCCCTCTTCTAAGCAAAGATTGTAATATTATATTTAAATAGCCCATAAAATTATTCTATCTTTTATTTTATTATCTCTAAAAGAAAAATAACTTCGGGCCATTAAGCATCAAGCATCAAATAAATGTGACGCTGTGGCTGCTACAATCTGCAATGACGCACGGCACAGAAGCTGAGTCTTCTTAAGACTAAGGTTACATTTTACATAACATGGACATAAGGTGCAATGTTAATGTTACTCATATCATCGTATCGCATCAGAGGGCGAAATCAAGACTCAAGACATTCCAAACTGTTAAAAACACTGATAAACGTGGCGAAGTGACGAAATCAGCGATTATCACATGAACCACGGACCAATCAGAGTGGAGTCGAGGTGGGTGGGGCAGAACAGAAATACAGGGATAAATTCGACAAAATAACCATTACATTACAAATGTCAGAAAGCTATCAGAAATCAGAAGAGAAAAAAAAACATGATGAAGATTATACTGATGAGCAGAAAAGAACAGACGCTTCTCCTAAGCCAGAACCAGATTAAATGAAACTTGTTCATTCAAACATATTTCAGAAGAAGGTTCAAAAGGCACTTACAAACTTTTGCAACTCAAAATCTGTTTTATTACAGAGAAAAGAATTCTTTACTTATAGGTACCAAAAAATCAATCTGTACAAAAAGGAAGCTCTATCCAAGGAACTAGTATTATATCATCTACCACCTGAAAAATAGAAGGCGATGACAGGCCAAGGACACCTGGGCAAAAGGGAACGCACGTCGTGTCTGTACATTGACCACATTTCATTCGATTATTCTGGATATTGGAAGGTTATTATAGGAGCGAGGGAAGAAATGTCTTTCTTTACACTTTTTGTCCCTTTTTCCAGGAATTTCTGCCATTTTATAACTTACCTTACAACCTGGAAAAAGGTGACTCACATTCTTATTCAAGAAAAAACCGGGTCAAAATTCACATTCTTCAGCGTAGGTTAAGCCCATATGTACAAATCAGACTGCTTCATTGCACTTAATGATATTTTATGCAAATGCATCAATATTGTATGGTATAGAAGATTGGAAATATGAAAAGTATACAAAGTTCAGCATTATGGCTTTGTGCCCTTTGTGTCATGTACCCTTCGAAATATCGAAATACCTTTTTATGTAAAAAAGGTATTTTACTTTATATATAATTGTGCCTAATAGGCACTGCCTACCACTTCCTTTCCTGTCCTTTTTTTCGATTTTCTTATCAAGGCCGACCCAGACAGAATTACAAAGATAGCGAACAACGTTTTGAGAACGATCATAGTATCACATCAGATTATCTACCAACATGCACATCATCCAATTTTCTAGTTTCAATAAATCCCATCTATGGTTATATTATATTATGAATGACATGGTTCATTTCAAATTATTGTAAAATCCTACATTTACATCTAAAATTGTGATATACTGAATAATATACATATACTGTGATATAGATTGAAGAGACTTAAGAAACAATCTTGGTACAGACGCAGACCAACTAGAAATGATAGTTCTTTCCAGTAATTCAAGCACAGTACAGTACAAAACAATATCTAACTATTTAATTTAATTACTAGGTCTAGGTATACTTAATAAATATATACTAAGTAATTATAAATGAATATTGTCTGTGGGTAAAAAACACTTCTGCAAATATCTGGCCTGTCTCAACTCATCCTAACCGCATATCATTACATCTCATAACTTTACCTTTATATTAGCACCTCATTTGGTTTCATTTTCTTGCACTGCCCCAATCTAAAACAAAAGCTGTGGCTGCAAGGAAATAAGGAATTGCTTATAGCATTTAAGTGTCCAACTGGAAAATGTTACGGCGCAGTAAGTCAAGTAAAGTAGAAAAGTGAAGCGAAAAGCCAACTGTTCCACACTCCACAGTTTCCAATAAATGCATGTTCCAAACTTGGCACAACTAAAAATGAACCCAGGGAAAGAACGAGGCAACTCTGGAACAGTTTTGTGGCTGCTTCTCATACACTCATGAACTCATGGCTCATCATGTCTCATGTCTCATGGTTGGCACTGACTGGTAAATGGCAATGGCACACACGTTTTATCAAGTAACAAACTGAAATGCTTAAAGAAGGTATTACACATCTCCTTTCTTCTTGACTACTTTACCTCCACGATACGATATTGATTGTAAAGTAAAAATCTTTTCTAAGGTAGTAAGCTGCATATTACAAAAGCCTCCATCCATGTGACAAGGAAAAAGGCAACCTTACAATAACTTCAACCTGAACATACGCTTCTCCTCGTTTCATTCTTTCTTTTGTATCTCAACTTAATATTACATACTTAAAAAACCTCTGCTTTTTTTCTTTCTTCTTAAATTACTCTTATTCTTATATAATCATCCAATCTTCAACTAAAAACTTAATTTTTTATACCTTCTTTTTCCCTTCTTCGTTTTTTCTTCTATATTTATAAAGCCTGAAACTGGTGTTAATCTCGCCGTTCGTTATTATCCTGTCTGTAAATAATAACCTTTTTTACCTCACAGTACAACATTCGCATTATATCACATCACAGTTAAGAAAAGTCTACTTTTTAAGGTAGTAATACATTATAATACGAGTACCACCAAGGTACTTTACAAACAACGCAAACGTTACTTACTTTTTCCAAGTCTTTGACTCACACACACGCACCTTTTTTATTATCTCGTGAATAAAATAACTTCGTTACATTACATTACATAACTAAACTAAAACCTCTTTTCTTGATAAGACATTCAACTTGAATTCATTGAAGAGCTCGTACGGTCGGGTCGTGTCGTCAGATAAAAATTTTCCAGAGCGGATCATCGTTGTAATAAACTTGTGTATAGTAGTAGTGTAATTAAATAACATTACGCTACTTGTGTCCATTCCCTGCCAGTCGAGTCAATTAAGTCACAGGAACTGGACAAAGTCAGTTACATTTGCTTCACAGCAGTCCTCGCGACCGGTCGCTTTTCAATCTAATTGACTGAGTGAAGTCAGTCAAGAATTTGCAACTTACTGCAATCCTTATCTTGGTATGATATGATTAATACAGTTTTCAAGACTAATTAAGAAAGTTAACTAATTAATTTGAGAGTTTGTAAGATTTAACTTATTAATGTAATTTAATTGTTATTTTTAGATTTTGGTCAGCCTGGAGGAGCCAACTGCAACCACTGCGAGCCGCACACCGCCGAAGTCCGCACCGCCTTTAGCACGGTTATCCTCCTCAGAAGAAGAGAATAACAATATCAACAACCGGAAGTCCAGTGTGTTAATTTCCAGAATGCCGAACATAAAAGTGTTTTCGGGCAGCTCGAATCCCGACCTGACCCGGAGAATCGTCGACCGACTGGGCATCGACTCCGGGAAGGTGGTGGCGAAGAAGTTTTCAAATCGGGAAACATGCGTCGAGATCCAGGAGTCAGTTCGTGGCGAGGATGTGTTCATAGTGCAGAGCGGCAGTGGGGAGGTGAACGACAATCTGATGGAACTCTTAATTATGATAAACGCCTGCAAAATAGCGTCAGCCTCCCGAGTCACTGCCGTCATTCCCTGTTATCCCTACGCGCGCCAAGACAAGAAGGACAAAAGTCGAGCTCCAATTTCCGCCAAGCTGGTGGCCAACATGCTGAGTGTGGCGGGGGCGGACCATATCATCACGATGGATCTTCACGCGTCGCAGATCCAGGGATTCTTTGACATTCCAGTTGACAACCTGTACGCTGAGCCCGCAGTCCTTAAGTGGATCAAGGAAAACATTATGGACTGGCCGAACGCCGTGATCGTGTCACCAGACGCGGGTGGCGCCAAGAGGGTCACCTCGATCGCTGACCGGCTCAACGTCGAGTTCGCGCTCATCCACAAGGAACGCCAGAAGGCTAATGAGGTCGCGTCTATGGTGCTCGTTGGTGACGTCAAGGACAAAGTCGCGATTCTCGTTGACGACATGGCCGACACCTGCGGTACAATTTGCCACGCAGCCGAAAAGTTAATGGAGGCGGGCGCCACGAAGGTCTACGCGATCCTCACCCACGGCATCTTTTCCGGTCCGGCAATTTCCAGAATTAATAACGCCTGCTTTGAGGCGGTCGTTGTGACCAATACCATCCCACAGGAGGAGCACATCAAGCAGTGTCCCAAGATCCAGTGTATCGACGTGTCCATGATGTTCGCGGAGGCGGTTAGACGCACACATAACGGCGAGTCCGTGTCCTATCTCTTTTCCAACGTACCATATTAGAGTAAAGCGTTTAAAAATAATTATTATATAATAGCAGATAATCAGTAAAACAGAAATTCTTAGACAGAAGCTCATTTGTTTAATTATAATCAACAATTTAGGAAGCAATTGAAAGCAGCTTAATTAATTGATTTATTTAAGTCACTTTATCTTACGGAACTTTTTATTGATTTCAACAAAGAATTGAAACAAAGAATCTGAATTTTTCTCTTCTCTTTCTTAATAAAAACTTTTTATTATTACACTATTATTAATTAACACTTAATAAGCGTTTCTGTTTTTAATGATTCCTTTAATGATCAATGGTCACCTTTAATTAGGAATTTTCACTAATTGCATAATTAATTATTATTATTCTATACACATTTCTTACGTTTTTGCCTTTTTCTTACAATTTACAAACAAAATCAAAAGAAATTTTTAATTATTTACATAATTTGATTCAAAATCAAATCAATGGATGTAGTAATAAATATTATTGTATCGTAATATTTAAAATGTGACAATTTCCTCTCCTGTTAATTAATAAATAATAGATCATAATTTAGTTCATTAATGGATCTTGATCTTGATATTCTAGATTGTGTTAAGCTACTTTTATTTGAAAGGAAAGAGTGACAAAGAAAATTCTCACTGTTAATTACTGAATGAGAGTTAGAGTGTTAATTGAAAAAATGCTATTTTTATGTCTTCATGTTAGTCACTTTAATTATCCTACCCTAAATAAAGGTTTCTTAAAGCTCCGTCTTGATTGCAGTAATTTTAAACTGCAATTAAATGTAAACCCCTAAATATTCCTATTCTTAATTAAAATACCATATTCAAACTGTTTGTAACAGTTAAACCTAAAGAAAAGAATTCTGTATTTATCGTACTGCACAGACTGCTCGCTCGTAAAATGTAATTTACGTAAAATGGTCATTTTTCTAATGGTAATTAAAGATGTGTAATGTACGTCAATAGCGAAAAAAACTGTTTTTCTGTTGATTAAAATTAATTTAACCTTTGCAATTAAGGTAAAAAGTGAAGTAAAATGCGATCCTTGTATGTGAACGAGTGACTCTGATAATGATTGATGAATGAGATACTATCTCCATTTATTACCCGATGCAGTTTCTCCAATAAAAGAAAGAAAGAAAGCGACGAATATTAAAACTTAACAATCGGCAACGTTACTTTATTAATTTAATTATTTAAAAATACTGGTTAGATACTTTATTCATCCCACACTGGGTATAATGGCTGGGTTCCATAACTTGCACAATTTATTTATACTGACATCATTATCAAGAAGTGATGTAAAATGTTAAATAACGTTTCGAATCGAACTAATTTTTTACCGAGTTTTAATTAAAAATGAATAATAATTCGAAAAAGCCCGACAACATTGTCTGGATCGAGGAGGTTTTGATAAACAATCTGGAAAATTTAGAAAGGTCTTCTAATTCTAATGGAGTAGATTCAGACGCGTCTCCCGGTGCTGCTGAAAATACGCCAGCACAGAATCCTTCTACGGTCTCGGCTGATAAGCAAAGTGGTGAATCATTATCGCCTCTCTCGAACTCCTGTCCCGAGGATTCGGAAGATGGGGCCGGAGGAGGGTGTAAATCACATCAGTCCATTTCTTCGGCTTCGACCCTGGAGCTGAAGGTGGGCATTGCGGAGATCGAGCTTAAAGACGAAAGTTTTCTGGGGGACAATCGCGTCACAACATTGAGTCGCATTGTGACTGGGAAAATAAAATACTTTGTATGTATGAGACTGATAATTTTGTTAAAATGTTTAACTGTATATAATTAAAATAATTAATTACTCGTACAGGTGGAAAACAGAGACGCTGACGAAGAACGGTATCAATACTGGCTCATCAAGCTGCCCAGTCTGGTGAATCCGCAGCGACAGTTATCACAGACGATAAACGCTGCCAAGCGGGAGATTGCCTTTTACACAGAGATTCTACCGGAAATGAAATTATGGCTTCAGGAGTCTTACGAGGAAGCCGCCCAAAA
The DNA here is from genome assembly GCA_021029165.1 of Cyphoderus albinus. NCBI lineage: Eukaryota > Metazoa > Arthropoda > Collembola > Entomobryomorpha > Paronellidae > Cyphoderus > Cyphoderus albinus. The sequence continues at coordinate 2,307 of VYYJ01001169.1, read as the reverse complement.
AATTGAGTTCCATGTTCCCACGTGCTTCTACGGGAAGTACCAGAGACAGATTGACCAGGACCCCGATTTGGATATCATCACGCACATCCTGGACTCCGAATCTCTGCTGGTCCTTGATGACATGCGTGCCTCCGGTTTCGGCAAGAGGCACTTCGGCTCCGGGTTGATCATCTCAGAGGCCACCGCAGCCATCAAGGAAATAGTCAAGTTCCACGTGGCTAGTTGGGCGATGACGCAGATCGACAAGAAGAGACCCGCATGGCCGGATCTCTACGACTGGCAAAGACTGTCGCATCTGTATTACACGCTGCTGGAAAATAATTGGCCCAGTGTGCAGAATTTTCTCCTGAAAGACTCCCCCATGAACCTGAACTCGAAGGAGATTTTTGGGAAGGTCAGCAAACTCCGTACTCAGCTTTTGAACGTCTTCATGAATCTCCTGATGCCCGCGGAACATCCACTTCCGAACACACTGGTTCATATGGACCTCTGGAGCGAAAACATCCTCTTCCGGATGAAAGAGCAGGACAAGGATGACCGCGTGCCACTGGAGAAAGCTGACCTCGACTGTTACATCCTGGACTGGCAGATGGTGACCTTTGGAAGGCCAACTCACGATTTGGCATTGCTCATCATGCTCTCAATGGACCCTGAGTACAGGAGAGAACACACGACGCCCTTGCTCCAGTTTTACTTCGAATTATTTAAAGTAATTTCCTAATTAAAAATTATTTAAAATTTAATTATTTATTATTGTAAAGTCATTTTTAATTGATTTTCTTTCTTAATTAAGAAAACTGCTGGCTACTTCAACCTGGAAGTTCCCTTCGATTTCCACCTGCTGCTCAAAGAGTACAAACGAAGCTGCATCCTCGCCACTTTAATGGCAATGGCGTCAATCGACGTTGTCCTGTTGGAAGAGTCGACGCAGCACCGGCTCCTGGAAGCGCTGATGGATCTGATAGATGAGAAATTAATTTGATTCCACTATTTATTCTTACTATTATTGTAAACCCCAATTATTTAGTTATTGAGGAAAACTTTCATAGTGAAATGCTAATACTGATAATAATATCAATTACATATATTAAGTAATTATAATAATTAAAAGTATAGTTACTAATACTTTTACATACAAACATCGTTTTACATGACTAGAAAGATATCAAGTTTGAAATAAACATTAACTTGTCAGTGTCACTGCAATTGAATTGTATCGATTTATAATTCATACTTAATTACTCAATTTAAATTAACGTCAACTAATGAGAAGACGCTACTCATCGATTTATAAAACAAAGGCAAAAAATCGTGTGCATTTTTCAATACAAAGAATAGTAGTAAGATGAATGCTACTGAATTAGGGACCATTCATACTTTCATTATAATTCCGTGTGGGGTCCTAGTCCCCCACTGATATAAATAATTCATATGTTAACTACAGAATACAAATATTACCCCACCCACACCCCAAGCCGGTGGTGTTTTCCGGGGACAATGCATGTAAATTAAATTACGTAAACAATGAACGGTCCCTCTTTGTAAGGAGAATAATAGACAGACTGACTGAACAGAACATGCATGAACATGAAATGATGAAATGAAGCTTCAAAGCTGTAAGCTCGTAAGCTCGTTTAAGCTGTAAGCTCAAATAGCTCAATGAGAAAAGTTTGTAACTTGTAACGGTCAAACATAGGCCGAGCCAGATAGATGATAGATGCATGAAATGATGATGACCAGCTTTTTCTTCTCACAGATGAGAAAGATGAGGCGAAACGAAAACAAAAACAGAAACAATTATAATTTAGCCAGCCAAATTAAGTCAGGCAATTAACATTAATTAAGTAATGTGAATGTAATTAGGTAATATTGTTCATATGAGTAAGTTACAGACAGTTCGTGGCAGTGAGTTATTAAGTTACAATTGAAAATGTTAAATCGACGCAAGACGAACAGTGGAGGTTCAATTGCCAGTGGAGCCCTTGGAGGCTCATCGTCATCTGGAAGTGGCACCGTTACCGGAAATGCAGATGGAGGTGTTAACAAGAGCGTGCCAGGAGGAGGAGATGCAACAGTCGCAGTTGATAAGCCACAACAGCAGCGAACGTCGACCTCCACATCAGCTGGAAATTCGGCGAGTTCGAGTGCAGCCAATTCTGGAAACAAGACTTCTGGGAGCACTGGCGGTGTCTTTAGGTTTGTTCGAAAAGGCTTTATAATAAAATGGTTAATTAGCAATTTTATTATATTAGGAACAAAACGCGGATTAGGCCCGTTGACCAATTGCAACGTGCAATATGTCATTCG
>VYYJ01001168.1:0-35183 GCA_021029165.1 Cyphoderus albinus | reverse complement strand
TGCACTCTGTAAGAATTTTACAAACATGTTGTTAAATAATGTGGGACTAGGAAACAAATATTGTAGTGTCGTATTTATTCTGTACTTACGGGCAATATTTATTCTTATGTTCGAACCAATGGTGAAGCTTAAGATCCTCTTCATCATCTGTCATAAATCGGCAGTTTTTGCACTTCCACATGGGGACACTCCATGATAATGGAAGGTTACAACGGAAGTTCATTCTTGATAACTGTTGGACAGTGTCCAGTGTGTCTCGGGTAGCTACAAAATTAGCAATGCCTGGGTCAGCATCAGCAGAGTTCAAAACGATGTATACCTGAAGCTGCATGTTTCCATTTATCATAATTTTGATGATGTGTGTGGGCTCGGGTAATCGTCCTTGAACAACCGGTCTGCAATGCAATTAAGAATTGAAGTTAGATTAGATTAACTAATACAGGTAGTGTTTGTAGTTAACAATTATGGGCACCTTTCATCGTCATAGATAGGGATGGTGATGATCACAGATTTCCACCAGTTCTTTCCCACAGTTGCTAAATGCGCTTCCAGTGACTGCATTAAGCCTTTATTCACATTCTCGTAGAGCCATACCAAATTTCGAACAAGGTAGGTGGAGTCATTTCCTTCTTTTGTTGTTCTGTGGTTAGCTGAAAGTTGAAAGATAATATGTTAAATTAGTTTATTAAAAACTGAACTACAATAACTTGTAGTCGGTAAATATTATTTTTACTTTTAATGTTCATTAGTTACCTGATGAGGCTAAATGTGAAACATTCTTGTCACTTTTGCTCAGACACTGGGGATTTAGTTTGGACTTGGGTACGTTAGGGTCTTCCAGATAAGGGTTTTCGTCTCTTGTCTCATTGTAGACTGGTTCTAGAGACGAAGGGGTCACAATTTCCAAAACTATCATTGGACGTAATTTAATTTTGTCAAACGACACTGCATACTCGTCGTTAACCAACCATTCTCCTCCACGATCTGATACTCCCAGATTTGCTATTTCCGCCTTTAAGGTGTCACTATTCACCGGGTATTCGGTAACTGTATACTTAGCAACAACGTCTGATTCAGGAAGAAGAAAGCCTAACATGTGGCAATGGAACATTTTTAAATGATCCAGTAATGAACCCGTGTCTGCAAACTGACGAAGGCATATAAGACATTTCGTTGAATGGGTATGACTCATGACATCTTTTATTATGGTCTAAAATATTAGTCACTTGTAATCCACAAACTCTGCATTTTGTTTTCTTAGAATTCCTGATTTTACTCTGGTTAGCCATTTTTACAAACTGATTGTGATTACTTTTAAAAGCAAACTTTGTTCACAATAATACAGTATTTAAACTTAAACTAACTTACATGTCAAAAACATACACGAGAAAGACCACTCATTTCCCTTCCATAAAATGAAGCTGATCATCATAAGTAACATTCAGAATAGCTGTTGAAACTAGTTGTTGTCGTTCAACTCATAGTTTACTACATTATGTTTAGAGGGATAGACTCTATCCGATAGAGAGCATATTGGAGCAGCGATTAAAGCAAGCGTCAATTTTTATGATTTCAAGGTGGGGTCGTTTGGCTCAAACTTCAAACACGGAAATGACCGTCGACATAACTTACGAAGGCGGCACTCAACAAATCCAGATAAACAATAGAAACACAATTGTCCTCCAAGAGATTGAACTTCCCAAAGACATCAAATGGGTGAATGTGGAAGCCACAGGCTCCGGTGTGGCCATTGCGCAGTTAAGCTGGTCTTACAATTTGGAAGTTGTTGGAGCGTGGCCCGCCTTCAGATTGGATCCCCAGGTTGATAGAATATCGACATCAACTCAGCTTCACTTAAGTGTTTGCACCAGTCTCATCAAGGGTTACAACCATACAAACATGGCAGTCATGGAGGTCAACGTTCCCACAGGCTACGCGATCAATACCGACAGACTTCAGAACTTGCTTCATTATCCTCAGGTAGAGTTTTGTGTGGCAAGTATTGGTATTGGTATTTAATCTCAAATTCTTAATATAAAACTTTAAATATACAGATTAAGAGATTCGACACGACAGATGCAGATTCCAAGGTGGTGATGTACTTTGAGTCACTCAAGGAGCAACAGGAAGTTTGTCCAACGGTAAGGTAAGTAATGTATCGAATAGACCCTGAGGACTGAGATACATCAATAGGATTCTAGTTGAGACCATTTATTTGCTTTCGCACCTTTGTATCAATTAATTAATTGTTTATTTAACATGTTTCTACAATGTAATCCAAACTTTACCGTTTTTTTTTTGTCTTAAAGCGCTTATCGAGTGTACCCAGTGGCAAAACAAGCGGCCGCTTATGTCTCCATGTATGACTATTATGACAACTCGAGAAGAGCAAGGTAATCCAAAACGTAAAAAAAAAAAAGAATATATACCTTTTACGATTTGATTTTAAAACTGAATCGACATTTCACATATTATCCATAGGCAATTTTATGATGCGCCAAAGACGACGTTGTGTGACATCTGCGATGAGAAGCAATGCTCGCAAGGTTAGACATATTCATATCTTCGTTTCTTGTCACTGCTTTCTCCAAGGCGTTACAATCAACATTTTTGTTATTATGCTCTTTTGGGGATGAATATTCTGAATTTACTGACGCAAATGTTGTTTACAGATTGCCTGGTGGCGAGACAGCGCCAGGCTGAAGAGGAAGCCAGGGTCAACTCATCAAGTGCCATTGTGAGACAGGAGAGACCGCTTAGTCTGTGTATTTTTATTGCAGTGGCTGCTGCCTCCATTAAAATTTTATATTCATAATAACTGATCTAGTTTTTAATTAGATAAGACTATTTCAAAATGTGACTAAATATGCTACTAATTTTAAAATTAACACGTTGTATAGGTATTTTAATATTGAAGAAGGATCTGATCTAAAAAATGAAATTTTGGTCACATGCAACAATTACTTAATCTAAGGATGAATAACATAATGTAAGCACTATTTTAATACAAATAGAGATGTCCTCATATTTTCTTTACAAAGAGTATTAACTACTAACTTAATTTTTATCTGTACTCCAGTTTCAATTAAATACCTAATTATTAAAAATATTCAGTACCTCTGTGTATAAAATACTTGTTGCACTCTTCTGCATTATGCCAAGCACCTGCTAACTAAAAATGAAGAACTGACATGTTAATGTTTAATCATTGTTTTAAATTAATTTAAAAATTAACGTTATAATAATTAATTAATAGTGTACGTATTGTGTTTGTGTAAGTATGTACGCATAATTTAATTGTGTTGTGTCAATAAGTGTCATTTATTATTAAAAAAGTCAGACAACTTTAAAGATTTTTTACTGGAAACGACGAATGATAATTAATGTGTGCGACTGTTAATTAAATTTTTTAAAAATAATACAAATTATACAATATTATACAATGATGGTCATGAAATGATTTATGAAGAAAAAATCCACAATAAAAGATGTTATAAAATAATGCAATTGGTCATTGTTTTCTCGAGGAAAAAAGTTTGTTCCTTTTTATTATTCACATTGAAACATATATAATTTATTGTGATTGATTGATAAGATAACATCAAAAGTTTATTTTTAGCCACCAGATAAAATACATTTTCTCACTTATCATTTATCTTGTCATAATAATAATATGGTAAATAGGTAATTTATATAATCACCATCATTCATTTTTGTAGACGTCTATAGTTAAAATTTGGTGTTTTAAGGTATTTAGGTTAATTATGTAATAAAAATTACTCTCTTTTCTATTTTAATAACTACACTTTATTTTCTCATTCTCAACTACTGACTTTCTCTTCCTGAGATAAGATAAGCACTTATCTCTCACTTCTCTCGACAAAGGGATTTTGCATCCATTTTAAATAATTAATGTACATACGTACGTTTAACATTTTCATTATTACTTAAGTACTTAAAGACACTATTTCAAAATGCATACACAAAAATATTTACAAGCAACTTAATTAACGCGACAAAAGCACTTTGAAAGCTAAAGCATTTGGATACACAATATCATAATCGGTTCTCTACGTATTAATGTTAATTTATTACATAACAATTACTTAATTATTTAACTGGAATAATATTTTAATATCATTTTCATTTCTTCCCCACGTTTCTCTCCATTCATCAAAAATATGTACATCGTATTATTGATTGATATCATTTTAGGTGACCATTAGATCACAGCCAATTTAATAACGATTAACAAAATTAATAGTAATGCAATACGAAAAAGGTGTACAAAGAAGATTAAATGCAATAATTATGTATACTGTTGCCCACTTCGTCTCTTCAAAGATCATCATTTTCATTTCATGAGATACATTCAAATTCATTTATATATGTATTAATACTAATTAATTAACAATTAACCACGTAGAACATGACAATCAAAAGATTATAATATGTTGTTACTTAATTAACTTAAAGTTAAATCATCCCATCCAATAGTTGGGTATTCTTAGGTTTTAATTTTACCGTGCCTTTTAATCCGTGCATAGTTTTGGTAAGTTTTGTTTTCTTTGTGTTTAATAATTAGTTAACGCCTGCACTGGTGGCACAAGAAAAACAATTAAAATTGTACTAATTGGTCTAATTAAATGTAGTAATATCAGAGAACCAGACACAAAAAGTTACATGAAATGCATCAGATTTCCTTTTAAAGAAATAGTAATCTTTCTTTTCCACTCAGACTATTAAAATCCTCTGTTTCTACTCTATCGTTCACTTATCAATTCGTTACACTTCTACTTATCTAATCTAATATTTCATTTCATACAAATATTGTTATTGTTCCAATTTCCAATTTTGAATGGCTTCGTTCATTTATAAATGTAATTAAATTACTCTACATTTTGCAGAAAGTCCCATTTTGTGAAAAGGTAACAAACTTAAAAATATTCACGCTGAAAATTCTCTGTTTAATTAAAGTAACTGTGATATTGTAATAAATTTGAAAGTTCATTTTTTCTTGTTAGAATTTAAATTATCAAGGTACAACAAAAACTAGAATCCAAAAGGTCATTTCCAAAAGTACGAGTGTCATGAAAGTGGCCGCACAGTTCATTTTCGCACATAGATTTTTATGGTACACAATGATCACCAGGCATCGTGATCCATGAATATCAAGTTTTAAGTAATTAGTTCTAACGGAAAGGTATTTCAAAATCCTTCATCATAAATGCTTTTATCTTCTGCCTCAACAAGTAACTTTATGTATGTATACTTTACGAAATTAGCGTACTGAAAGTTAACACTGAAAGTTTCTCTGTGGTTTCCTATCTGCTTTCCTCAAGCAGTAGTGGCAAACTTTTGTTTGTCCAAGTATTTACTTTGGTGTACAATTTTGTTTTTCTTTTCACTTCAGATTCTTCAGGGTCAAGTTGTATGTGTACGGGTCATAGAATCCGGCCACGTAATACATGTCTCTTGGTTTTGAAGAAGACTTTGCAGATAGTTTGGCCAGTCTTAGACTACCGGAAGTGGATCCACTCAACCTCTGTTTGAACTCTGGAAACGGAAGTACATCACACTTTTTCGCTATCGTTTGCACGTCATTTTCGTCAATGTGCGGAGACTCGAAGAGCGCGCCCTGTAGTCATCCATGAAAATGTTATCATTGCATTCAATCAAAATACGATCGGAGAAGCAAAAAAAAATCTTTTTAGAAGCCCACTTACGGGATACTTGAGATTGCTGAGTCGCTTCGCGGAGGCTTTCACTTCTTCCGGATGATAAAACCAGCGGACATTCACCATTTTCTTACCCTTTTGCTCCCAGAATCTTTCAACTCGTCCTGAATTGAAAAAGAAAGAGAAATGTATTCTTAATATTCATAGTGGCAGCAATGGGGCGGAAGGAAGTTTCGCAAGTCTTTTTTTTTCTCTTACCAATGAAAGGTCTCTCATTCCCCGTGGAAATGAAAAGAGCAGCATCTCCCACTTTGAGGACTTCATCTCCGCGCTGAATCCCGTGGAAAAATTCTTTATTCCTATTTTTCTTGCTCTGAGGTCGTTTGTACCCGAGACCTGACCACGTCCAATAGAGCATCTTTGAACCACCGCCCCGACCGGAAGTGTGATTATGATTGTGGTCGTCATCCTCATCTTCATCGTCATCTTCGTCGTCCTCCAGTTTCCCCACTTTCGCACAGTACGGTTCTCCGCAATCGGATTCTGCATGATCTCCCGTGCACCCGCCGGATGTACCGGTGGCGGAGGAGTGACGACGCTTCCGATGCTTTTTTTCCAAGGTTAAAAGTGGATTGGGGTCGTATTCTAAACGTGACAATTGTATATGCAGTCGTTTAAAAATTCATATAAACTTTGTATGTGTACGAAGTACAAATGTTTTCACTTTGACTTTCACCCACCTCTAATTGGATGGTTCACAGACAGAAGGCGAATCTCCTTGAGTTTAATAACTCCCGTGTCACCGTCGTCGAACTCAATAGGGATGAGATCATTCTCGGGATCAAATTTCGGATTGAAATCGGTAGAAATTCTTCCTGGATATAAACCACTGTACTGGGGTGACCAGTAAGCGCATATTCTTAGATTTGACGTCAGCGTTTTGGGTTTCTTTTCTCTCAGGCATTTCTGATTTACAAAAGAAAAAAATAATTTTCTCCCTTAAGTTCCTTGAGGTTTGATTGGTATAAAAATACCCTTATAAATGAGTGCCATCTTATTAATCCAGTTAAAATCTCCTGTTCCATTAAATGAATTTATACGCATGTCGCCGACGAATAATAACAAGACAAAGTGGCTGCAGTAAACAGAACGCGTGACGTCAAATTGTATAGTACAATATTGGACCCCACGTTCTGTAACCACAATAGAATAGTAACAACCCAACCACGCACACAAAAGTTCTTCTTAGGTAAACACGTGTGTGATATTTCGGGCTTGTTTGCTTGCTCCATTCGGAGAACTGGCGCAGAGTGAATGAGTAAAAGTCATAGTCGGATGAAGAAATTTTCAATGTCAACGAGCTGCGAGAATGAAGAGCAAAACGGAGAAGCAGAAGAAAAGCTACCGTGGAAAATTACATTTCACTTCTTCCATGAAACGATCGCTGCCTATCTTGCGCCTACGTAAAAATCTCGAGTTTCACTACTTTTCCATTAAATAGGATTGATGATGATGACGATTAAGATGATGACGACAGCAGTGGAGAAAATAATAATAGTGGAGTTGAGCAAAACTTGGTGTATCTATGTAAGCATGCAGAGAAATGTCACTTTGGGTAGGTTAGGTAGGCAAAAGCATAAGCAACGCTCAGAGATGGAGGGGCTCGCTGGAAAAGTTTTGTGTGTGTCTAAAGGAAAGCAGGCAAAGCCACCGGCCACCCAGAGTTTTTAATCTGTTTCTCACACAGTACTCTACACTAACAATTTAATTATACATATTATGACAACCATTTGAGAAAAAAAAATTGTTTCGTTTCAAATAATGTTTCAGACCAATCTTATTCAAGGTAAAAATAAGACTGAAGATTTACCTACGTTTGCATTGCCCATTGCCCTTTCAATTTAGATAAGATTAATATGATACATTAATACCAAAAACTGGACACATTTTAAGTAGACCTCTCTTCGGGCAAAAAATCCTACTTAATATTTATTGTCTTTACAATACATTCCTCTGTCAATTTTCACAAGATTATAAAAGAGGTTACAAGACTTAGCAGACTGAGAAATAAATAAGATGATCAAAGCAAATTAGCCTTTACATTTAAACTCCTGTTCCATTTCGCTCTTACTTACTACATACAAGCAAAACTGTTTGTGGGTACTTGAACAAAAACAACAACAGCAAAACCCTTATCAAGATTATTCACTTTGACAATGGCAATTTGAGCAAATGAAGCGCATCTGCATCACCTCTTCCAGATGTTAAAATCAAGTGGGCAATGGGCATGCAATAATCATTAAATAAGAGAAAATGCCGATTTAGGGTGAATAAAGAAGAATGGTACATTGAAGAAGAAGAAAGGAAAAAGCAAACTAAACATTGATTACTTGCGTAACTTAAGTTTAATGGGTACATGCGTACAATTTAATTGAATTTAATGGACACCAAAATATGTGGTGGTGCCGGCTGACACGAAAATGCTTATCATCATTCTTCGCAGTAGTATCCCATAAAATATTGTGTGCGTCAAGTGCATGTACAATAAAAAAGTGTTGCGTGACCGTAAGAACTACGATATTCGGCGCACCACCAAAACCACCAAACAAAACAAGAAGAAAAACACGAAAACATCATAATAATAACAATAATCGTAATAATAAAGAAAAAAGAAGTGCATACATTAAGTATGAAATTTACATTTTCCTCTTTTCCCTTTTCATTTCTTCTTGCTTTTACCTTTCTCATTTTCATTGTATAATTACTTGCTCATCGTCCCTATCAATATCTCGATGATTATATAATGGACACATTTCGTTTCGCTCCGGACACAAGAAAAGCTACAACTTTTGATGCGCTCCAATAATTCCTTTAGAAGTTGATGATTAAAGGTTGTCTTCGGTGTGTCCACATAGCCATTACCACAGCTTGGCACAGAGGCACGGCACAACCCACTCAATTCTTGACACAAAGCAGCAGCAGTTGAATATATACGTTACAATAAAACTGTAAGCTTACTAAATTACGATCATTTTCTTGTACTCTATTGTATCAAAGTAACAAACAACTTGAACTTGACTTGCTCTTGCTTGACACAGCTTTGCTTTATGGAGAAAAATTATGAAGTCGCAGGTTTACAACACACTCGTCACTCATCGTCATCACATTTCACATCGCATGATATGCATCCTTGATAACTTTGAACGCACGAAAACAGTAGGACAGAAAAAAAGCTGTGAATGCGAAGCCAACAAAATACGCCTGTGTCCTGTGTGGAATTGTTAGTATTTGTGAGAGAGTAAAATTATTTACATTTGGAGTGGATGGAGCATGGGGCACATGTGCGCCATTCCATATTACCATGATATCACCATACTGAAAGTATTTAGCAAGAAAGAAGCAACATGAAAAAATTTCTCGTCAAAGTTTGGGGCTCTCACGTATAAAACCGTATCGCTCCAAAAGCATGGCGCTTGGCATAGGTAACTTTAGGACCCGTCAAACTTCAAAGGAGCAAAAGTGGTTGGCCATGAGAAAGAAGAAAAAGAGGTAGCAGAACTAGCAGCGGCGGTCTCTGTTCTCTTTCTGCTTCAATTATTTTCTGGCTTCAAACAAGAAGAAAAGACAATCTAGGGCTCATCTGTCTCAAGAAGCGAAATGATGAAATGAGAGAATCAAAGAATGAAGAGAAAAAGATTATAAAATAAAAGTGAAGCCAGAAAGAGAATATAAAAATTAAAGAAGGCCAAGTCAGCAAGTTTTATGGATGATCACCAGATTTCAACTCCACTCCAGGCGCGTATATCATTTTTATGGTTGTAAAACTCAAGTGAGCAACGTGCTTATCGAACGTGTGTCCATGAAGCATTGCATTGCAGCCATATTTTATTTTATACTCTTCATTTAATCCTGCTCCTTCTTTTCTTCGCTTCTTTTCAAGCTCAAGCGGAGCGGTGGACTTGGTTTCAGTTTCATTCATCTTGTTTGCTCCATCCGCTGAAGCTGAACCTCTACTTTACCCATTGAATTGAAAATGAGTCTTTTTCGTAAGTGGTTTAAGAATTGTTGTCTTTTTTACTTTATTTTATGCTCACATGCAGATGTCATTAAGTTTTCTTGTTCGGATAATGAAATTTGGCAAGAAATGCTTCTGCCAGAAAGATGTCTATTCTGAGAGCTCTCATGCTGAATTTTACGTTTCATTTATATCTAATTAGTCTAATTAATTCATCGAGTACTCTCTGCTAACGAAAATTTTAAAATGCCAGAACTAAAAAAATGTTTATGTACATACCTCAAGGACTTCTTCAGCGGAGAAAATTAAATGAGGAGGGGCGCCCCTTTCATTGTCCAGAGTGACGCCGTAAACATCCGGTGGCTGGAGTGCGTTCAGTCTGCCAGTGTAAAAAAGTCCCTGAATCTCTGTCAAGATTCTCATCTCATCAATTAATTCTGCCACAGAGTCGAGTTCCACTTTTCCTGGAATCGTTGTCTCATCAGGCTTAGTGCTTGTCGCTGGTGTAGCTGAGGAGGTATTGGGAAAACTCGTGGTTTGTCCACGATTGCCCCGACTCCTTGTGCTGGCTGTACTGCTTGTCGTTGAAGACCGTGCGGTCCTCTTTTTCGGCGACTTTTTCGGCATTAAAGTTGTCGAAGCTGCAGATGAATTTAAATTGGTGGTTACACTGCTATTGTTGACCACAACGGCTGTCGCCGCGGCAGTCATCGAGATAAGTGATTTACTGGGAATGTCGTCAATATCCAGGAGTTCTTCGTCTTCCCCTGCTTCCACCTCCACCTCTTCTTCATCATCTGCATCCATCTCATGACCGGGCACATTTTGACTATGGCTTCTTTTTGAGTATCTATGATTGTTGTTGTTTTTTATCTTTTTCTCTTTGTCCTTCTCCTTGTCTTTCGGGAGTTCCGGAGAGACTTTCCGGGTAAAGACTTTGCTCATTATCTCTTTTGTCGATAACGGCGGTCCCGTTGTTTTCTTGGAGTTGGGATAACTCGAGCTGTTTCTGTTGATTGCAGCTTTCTTTCCAGTGGCGGAGGCGGAAGTTGACTCCTTTCTCTTTTTCCGGTCATCTTTGTCTTTGGTCTTTTCCTTATCGTTCTTATCAGTGATTGTAGCCACTTCAAGGTCCAGTTCGAAATCTTCGTCTTCCGAGTTGCTCTTGATGACAGGTTCGGCCTTGAGACAAGGCTTGACATTATTAGGCCCTTTTTTATTTCCAGTGAGCTGTTTCGGCTTAAAGTGAACGAAGGCTTTGAGCTGGGATTTCATCTCCAGAAAAGTCTCCCGGTCGCGGTCTTCCTGTTCCTTATCACTGGAAGTAACCGCAGCGTCCGTTTGCTTATTGTATAGCGAGAGCTTGGGAGGTTTATCGCTGCTCGACAAACTGTTTTTCCTTCTGCGTTTCTTTTTCCGCTTATCGGTGCTCAACAATGTCACTTTCACTTTGCCGTTATCAGTATCGACGGACGAAGTGTGACTGTAATCATTATCATGGTCATTGCCGGATGTGACCGGGGACGGCTGACTGGAAGTGTTTATCTTAATAGCCGACACGGCAAGCATTGGATCGGCGACCCAATCATTTTCGTTTTCATTCTCTGTCGTCGTTTCCTCCTCCTCTACATTTGACGGCGAAGATAAGATAATTGAGGAACCGGGAGTGGAACCGGAATTGGAAACCGATCCGGAGGACGAAGAGCTCGAATTCACTTGCAGACAAGACGTGTCTTCAACAGTGGCGTGGACCACCATTGTCGGCGGAGTCAACGGACTGAAGCTGCCTTCTCTTTCGCTTGGTAGCCCCTTGATTGATTTCGAGCTGGGGGTAATGGTAATTCTAGGAACTGCTGGCTTAATTTCTTCCGCGACCACAACCGACACAACCTCCACCTCCTTCTTCTTTTTACGACTCTTCTTAACGGCGCCAAGTGGAAACTTATCACTATCCTTATCATTACTACGACTACTTTTAAAATCAGTATCATAAAGAGATCTAGAATCTAAAGTCATCAAAACTTCATCAGTGTCAGTCTTTTTCATATCCTGTTCTGGATGATCACGCATCTTCTTCTTGGCTAACTTTGTCTTATCTTCTGCAGTGGAAGGAAGGAGTGGAGGAGGGTGTGGTTTTGGAAGCGGTGAAACAACCGGAGGTTGAACCGCCTTTGGCACTGGCTCATCCTTATCGGAATGTTCTTTTGAAGGGCACATCTGAGTGTAAGACGTTGAAGAGGCCGGAACAGGGGGTGAAGTCGGAAAATTTTCAAAGTCAAACGGCTTCAGCTGTGGCATTTTAATTGACGGAGAAACTTCTTCTTCTATCACCTTGTTATTTTTATCATCCGAAATGGGAAAGAAGGCGGACGCTGATGAAGGCGTTTTCAGTGGCGATGTCACAGGACTTGCGTTTGTAATTGACTTTGTAGGGCTTGTTGAAGTCGCCACTGCAGAATCCCTTCGGGCTATCACTTGTTTCGCAAAGGCTGAAATCCTCTGTGGAGGAGTGTAAAAGCAACTAGGCGAAGTCGTTTTCTCCTTTGGTTTAGTTGGCGACAGTGAAGGGTTATCATTAGAAAGTTTCACCGGTGGAATTGGAAATGTCAACGAAATCGTTGACTGTTTATTTTTCGCTTTCTTCACTTTCTTGATCTCATTCTCCTCCTTCTTATCAACCTCGGATAAGACAGGTGTGGGCATTAACATTGGCGTCTTATCCCTTTTCACAGTCTTTTCCTTCTTCACTTTTTTCTCATCGTTTCCCAGTGCTTTTCCTTTCTTCATTCTCTTTGCCAGTTTAACAATTTTGCCGTCTTCCTGTGCACCTTCCTGCTTTTTCTTCTTTTGTGTCTTTAATTTAGGGTTCGATGCCGAAGCTAACGGTGTCTGTCCAGACACTGCCTTTTTATTATTATCTCCACCCTTTTCTGTTTCCTTTTCCTTATTTTTCTTCTTGGTCTTTTTCACTTTTTCCGCATTCTTGACTTTGGGCAACACTTGAGGAATTTTGAGGAGTACAACAGGTGGAAGAGGCGCGTAGGAAGCGGAATCCGAAACGGATCTTTTTTCCTTCTTCCCCGCTGCTTTCCTCTCCCGGCTCTTCTTCATCTTCACTGTAATACTGTTTTTGGTTTTCTCCTTTCTTCCCGTCCCACTCCCACATCTCACTTTCTTCTCCTTTGCCTTCTTTTCCTTGTTTTTACCCTTATCTTTCAACTTTTTGGCGGAACCCGCTGAAACAACAGAATTGACCACTGACGTTACAGCAGTTAAATTGGTTGCCTCCACATTATTGAAAACAACTGCTGGAGGTGGAGGCTGCGGTGGATAGGAATGAGGTTGCTGAGGCACGTGATGATAAGAAAATGGGCTCTTAATTGGACTCATGGGCGGACTCTCACCAATAATGCTACTGCTGCAGCTACCATCAACGGAAAGACGTTTGCCGAGGTCCTCTCTACTGCCAAATTCCTGTGCAACAGTGGCCAATAAATCAAGGCTATTATCTTCCGGCTTGATCATGTTCATCGGGAAGGAGCAAGGAGATCCCGCCTCGATCATCATGGGTGTAGCTGGGGCGGAATGATGGTACTGGATGGTTATCGCTGGTGGAGGACCCAGTTGACTCTGAACCGGAACTTGTTGATAAGATGAGGATGGTGGAGAGGTTGCATCTCCAATGTCTCGATGAAGAGTAAGAGTTGCCGGTCCGTAGCTTTCCTCCATTCCAACGCCTACAATCTGATCAGTGGTAGCTATAAAAGGAACTGAACAAGTTTCCTGCTTACCGGAAATGGATGCCCGTGGAATATAAGCAGGAATTTTTATTGTCGCCTCTGGTGGAGACGAAGGCATTGGAGAAGGTTGTGGTTGATGCGTCGGCGAAGCAATCAAAAAGGTCACCTGGGAAGCTGCTGGGTTCGGTGTCACCGATTGTGTCGGAGACAAGATAAGTACCTGTTGAGGTGCAGATGCAGGGACAGGAGTAACAGCAGGAGAGGAGTTGATAAGGCTTTTACTTTGGTCGCTGAGGTTAATATCACCGCTAACACTTGTTGCTACGATTCTGGCCGCCGCTTGGAATTGGTAAGGGTTATCAAGACGGCCGACATTATCCAAATTGCAATTATTGGTCAGGCCGGGAATCATTGTTGTTTGTTTCAACTGTTTCTTCGAAGTCTTCTTTTTAATGACTTTCTCTATTGAGTCCACTTTCCCCGGTTTAAATTCTCCTTTCTTTCTTTTAACTTTCTCCGTAATTGCCTCCACATTACCCTTTGATAACCACTTACGGCTACTTTTGTTTTTTCCACTTTTCACTCCCCCGTCCATCTCTTCTTTTATAATCTTTCTTTGTTTTTTCTTCAAGTCTTTCTTGGCATTCTTTTCATTTGGCAAAGTGGAGACAACCGTTTTATTTTTATTCTTTTTACCCTTCTTCTCAATTTTAGATGATGATAGAGGAAGCGGAGGTAGAACTGGAGGCATGTGATTGTAACCACTTGCAGCCACACCAAGGTCCTCTCTTACCGAAATGGAGCTTTCAGCGAGATTTTGTTTTCCCAAATTGTTTTTCTTCTTTTTCTCCGTTTTCCCTGTTTTGACGTCAGTCTTCAAGGACTTATTGTTATTGTTATTTTTTGGCTTCACTGTCACAAGAGCATCCACGACTTTCTCTTTCCGCGCATTCTTTTTGTTTGTTTTTCCTGTTTGTTTCACATTGAATTTTATGCCCGCCTCCGTGTTTTTACCCTTTTTGTAATCACTTGCACGTTCCTGCCTCGGGTGGAACATCCTGTTGCTTCTCTGGTTGACTTTCAGTGAAGGTTTGTCTTTGATTTTCGAATTGTTCTTCTTTCCCCTTTTCGCCTCTCCACAACTTTCACCAATTTTATCGTTTTTCTTCTTGTTGTTCTTCTGCTCAACAATGCTGCAATTATTGTAATCCTCCAGGGAACTTGAGTAGCCGGAGGTGAAACTGACATCCTTCACCCTATTATCTTCCGCTCCCTTATCTATATCTTTATCATCCTTATAGTTATTGGCCACACTAATTATTGTTTCCTCATAATTATCTTTACGCTTATCAAAAGAAGGTAAGGTTGTTTCAGGTACATCATTTCTCGTAATAATTTCATCAGCTCCTTTTCCCTCTTCCGCATCCACGTCCACCTTTTTATTTCTGTCCTCAGCATGATTTTTGGATAAATTACCCTCGCTCCAGTCAGCATCACAGCTTTTGATTGTTTCACTTGGAAATTCATGATCATCGGTTTCTTGCATTTTAGTTTTACCGTTTTCGTTACTTGTCGCTGCTAATTGTTTGTCCTCAACTTTTACATCCACCAACACCAAGTCTTCCTCCTCTACCAATCTCTTTTCACTCCCTTCAACACCCCGAGGCTCAGCATTTTTCTTACAATTAACATTATTTTCAGTCTTCTCATCCTTTTCCTCTTCCTCCTCGAGTGTAAAAGCGAGCATCATTTTTCTCCGTTCTTCCTCTCTTGCCTCATCTTCCAGCATGGAGGAAGTTGTCGAGGTGGCTGGAGAGTGCTGGGGAATTAGAACGAGTGGACTAATACTTTCACTGTCTCGTCTCTCAATTAGACTCTCCATTCTTCTGAAATCATGTTTTTGACTTCCTGCTACACTACCGGTGCCACTTTGCCCACTTCCACTTCCGCTCGGTGAGGACAGCGGCGTGGACACACTAATGTGTCTGTTTCTTTTGTGTAAGAGTGGAGACGAGATTGGAGTTGTGACTGTTCCTCCTCCGGTCCCAGGACTGAATGGTGACGGTGAAGAGGACAATCCGAAAGGACTCAAAAGCGGTCTGATTGGAATGGGACTCGGAGTGGTGCACTTTCTCGATACAGTTGTCAACATGTTGGAGGACGACGAAGAGCCACTTCCAGTTGCAGAGATGACAACATTGAGACCAGAATTGAAATCATGCACAGTCACCGGTGAGGGGGTGGATGACGTCAAGCTCTTTGGACTGAGAGCAGCTGAAGAACTGGAGAAGAGATGAGGATGTTGCTGTTGGTGAAGCAGGAGGAAACTGGGTGGCGAAGAAGAATATTCCAAAGACGCTCCTGTTCCAGCTCCACTCTCCGACTTCTGAAGACTGACTGAGGAGGATTGAGACGCAGTTGTAGCCACAGGAGCAGAAGACCTTGTCATAGACACAACCGCGCTACTGCTCGTTGTTGTGGCGGCTGTTGTTGCCGTTCCTGCTGCTGCTGACGATGATGATGCCATAGTCGGAGTTGGTGTTCGGAGACTTCCGGTCCCACTTAGCGGAACTACTCGACCACCGCCGCTGCAGCTACTACTTGACTGAGACTTCAACGCTGCTTCTAGCAGTAGCGGTAGCAGCGACAGCAGCAGCACTAAGGTTAGAGTTGGCGATGGCATTGCCTCCATTAATACCATGGAGGTGTTGTTGTTGCTGCTGGTGGTGGTGGTGGTGAAAATATTGGTCGTACGGAGAAGGGGCTGCTGAAGACTTTCCTCCTGACTCATGCTGCTGCTGCTGCGGAGCAGAATTTTGTTGTTGTTGTTGATTTTGATTGTGTCGATGTGGGTAGCTGAAGATGTAGGGAGTGAAGGGCGGCGGTGACACTGGCGACGCTGATAAGCTGCTTGGTAATAAATGCTGCTGTGGTTGATGCTGATGAGAAATATGAGGATGAGAATGAGAGTGAAGATGCATCTGTTGCTGTAGAAAGTAATCTGCTGCGGAAGCCGCAGAGGTGGACCCGGGGCTGCTTGGGATTCCTAAAAAAATAAGATGAGATGTTAGAAACGCTCACTGACTATGAGTGACGATCTGCTGATCGTTGGACACTATCCATAAATTATAAGTGATGGTGAATGACATAACGAAACCGTGAAATGCATTAACCGAAACTGTCACCGTTTGAAAATGTTCGCCTTTTTATCACTATCCATCTTTGTCATATATGTGTGTCTTGGCTTTAATAGCACACGGAAACTGTAATTACAGGACTACAACTACATCATGTTTAAATTTTAAATTATGCATATTTAATGGTCACTACACGATGTTATCCCAAAATCTGAAGATGAGGAGGAGATTCTTAAATAAATTATATGGGGGTATTTACGCTACATTTCCATGCTTGCATTGCAATGCATACTTTACATTCGTACTACTGGTCACTAATTCAAAGCTCTATTTGCAATATACGGTAGTATGAGCACAACGCAAAACACAATGGGTCATTTATTTATTAAGCTTTCCTTTTTTAGCTCACCGTTCACTTCAATTTGTGTTTTTTGGAGCAGGCAGAGCTACGAAAAAGCTAAAAAGCAAGGACGCATGCATGACTGGGAAAGTACAGCATAACATAACTAAACACGACATGAATGACTTACTTTCACCGGAACACACGAACGGCAGTAATAAATGGACACACACAGTTCTTTCTTTTCTTTGCTGTTTCTCTCTACTTTTTCAGAGCAGTTAAGTCATAGCATCGCGTTCGTCGCGTTCCTCTTTTCCTTTTTCCACCGTTGTATAATAAAGAGAAACAACAAAACAAACACGGTTGTTGTGTGACTGCAAACTACGAACGAGTCTCTCTCTTTCACACAACACACACAACTTTGTGACTATGATAAGCGCTCTTCTGTGTGTTCCAACGTTCCAAGTTATGTATGGCTGCTGTGGGCAAAACGGGTCGCAAAAAGTCACACACACAACAAAAAACAAATAGCGAAAAAACAAGATGAAAAAATGTAGAAAGAAATGGAAATGGAATAATTTTAACACGTCATTCCAAAATGCAACACGAACATGACAATAGAGCAACTTTACGTAAAATCACTTGATGCTTGTTGTGTCATGTGTGTGTGTACAAATATTGTTCCAAGTTGAGTCTGACTCTTATAAAATACCTTCTGATGACTCACTTCTGACTTCACCGTGCAAAAAAATCGGTTCGGTTCAGTTAGTATTTTAGGAGGACTAAAAATGAAGAAGAGTCGAAAAGCCGAGAAGCTACACAAAAAAAAAGCAGTCATCAATAAATCTCTTTTGTGCGCATGCATGTCTCCATTAACAAAGGACAACTTTCTATTTCGGTGGGCACATGAAAATACGTAATGCAATGCTTATAAGAGGTTTAACCTGACTTTTTCCTGCAAGCTACTAATGTAATTAGATAGCTGCAATGCGCAAATAAATGCCTTACAGAAAATATTTTTGTCAACTCTTTATGCCTTTTTTCATTTTAATGACTAAATATGTTCCTTTCCAATTATTAACGGAAAAAAATAATGGCAACTTTCTGAAAAATGTCCACCCTTAAAATGAGTGATAACATAGGAAAATGAAGTCATGAAGCCATAAAAAAGTAGTAATTTTATTCTTTTTTTCTCTTCTTTGGTAAACTTTTACTTCCGGTTATATACAAACAAAGCCTTATCAGTCTTCAGTCTTACAATAATTAAATAGACTTACCTGGAGAGAGAAGAGGCACAGACGGATTCTCCAATCCCGTTACACCAATAACCCCCGGGGCACTCCCCCAGTATGGAGAATGACCAGTTGCGGCTCCAATAAGATTGGTATGGTGTGGAGACGCGAGGGGTGATGGGACGGCGAAAGTTCTTGAAAGTGCTCCAGAACCAGGACTAGTTGCATATGGACCGTACTCAAATCCATAAGGACTTCCCCTATGATGAGGATGTTGGTAAGCATGAAGATGTGATTGAGGATGATGGAGATACTGATGGTGATGGGGGTGATGATGGTAAGATGCACCCATGGGATAACCCATGTTTGGTGGCACACTCGAAGAAGGCAGAGGTCGGTTGAGAGGACTAGCTGCAAGGGCCGGGGAACTGGGGCACAGTGGGACAAGGCCGACACCAACACTGTGACCACTTAATTCACTGCTATTATTATCACTGTTGTCACCGGCCATGTGACCATTTCTTGAGGTAATCCCGTTTGCACTGTTACCAGAAATTGATAAGTTCCTCACTTTGGAAGTCGCTGACTTGGACAACATTGGAGAAACGGATGATGGTCTCGCAGGTTGTTTTAAACCGCAGGTGGATGATGACAGGCCAGGATTTAGGCTCTCCATTTTCGATTTCGCGGTTATCGCCGAAGAATTCTGAGAATTTGTCGAAGTTGTGGTGACAAGTCTTTGCCAGGCGACTGCGATACCCACCGGAATTTTAGAGTCTTTCCGGTGATGATGAGACTGGTAAGGTGAAGCTTGCTGAGGATGGTGGTGATGATGATGATGATTGCTATGGTCCGAAGATTTTTCAGGTAGATCGATTATCTTACCGGAAGAGTGGAAAGTGTGACTTCCGGTGCCACTACTGCTCTTTTTGTGAGCAGCTGACTTTTCCTCTTGATGATGACTGACCTGATAAGTCTCACGATTGTGTGATTGATCACGAAAAGTTTGCCCAGTGCGGTCAGCACCACCACGAACACTGTCCACACTAAATTCTTTGTCTGCCATTGATGATGATAGTGATGATGATAAACACGAGGTTGACGATGACAAATGTTTTGAGAGTGTTGTTGACGACGATGGTGAAACAAAAGGAATGCAATCAGAAGAGGAGATTCCAACATGATTCCCATCTGCATTCTTCTCTGATAACAACTTCCGATTCAACAAACGTTCCCGCTCACAGTCTCCTGCTCCAACATTCCCTCCAACTCCAAATCCGATTCGGTCCAATCCTCCACTTCCGGTTTCAGAACAATCCACAAACCTATCGAACGGCCTTGTTTGGCTACTGCACTTATCAAACGGGTCAAGAAGGTTGCTGTTGTTGTAGTTATTATGATTACTGACTAGACTTCTCTCCTTGTCGATGCCGGTATTATCCAAGTTGATAAAATTGTTATTGTTATGATTGCTGTTGTGCAATGGCTTATCGCTAACATTATTTTCTTTTCGATAAGATGGTAATGTTTGCTGATTCACAGGATAATTGTGATGATTATTTTGATAATTGAAGAAAGTCACGGCTTCCTCCTCTTCATCAGTGACGCATCCATCGGCTGTGCCCAAAGCGGAAGTGATGGCGGCCGCAACGGATCCTGGAGTTGTGGGAGCAGTGTTGTTCAAAATATCCTCTATTTCATCGTCAGAGTCTTCGGATGCCAGTGTTGTTAACAGTCCTGACTTCCGGTCGATTTCACTCATGACCTTTGCTGCGTCTTCTGGGTGAAAAGTCTACATGTCTGGCATCGGGAGTGACTGAGGGAACACTGTTGTCTTTTGGACACATTATCTCTACACTTTTACTTAGCAAGGTCATTAACTGAAGTAAAAATACTTCTTATAGGTGGTTCAATATGCCCCAAAGTAGATGCTTTAATCTGAAATTTAAAAATAAAACAATTTTAAAGAGCAACCAAAATAACTTTTCCACAGCCCGAAGCTTCTCTGCTTCACTAAACTTTCCCCGGTTTCACTTTTCACTCATGCACAAACTCAAAATTGCGTAAAAACGACCATCCCTGAATGGAAATGGAAAAACCCTGTGAGTCATACACTCAATTCGGCAGCTTAAATTCACCATCGGCTCAACCCAACCCTAAATCTTTTAGCACATCCAAAAGAAAACTGTAAAAAAAATCCATGTGCTTTTTTGAAATCATGTACATACATAATATTATAAAAATAATATATACCTCACTACGTGTTTTTCCTGATACACTCAGGTGCGTTCATTATTATTATTACAGTGTAAAGATAAATGAGAGGTGATGAGATTTGAGCTTTAAGCTGTGAGGAGGTGTGGCGTTACGCACACTTCATCTCACCACGACTACATCATAAAAACTTGCCTCACTTTACTCAATTTTTCAAAAGTCATCCACTTTTTAGTGACGAACTGCTGGTAAAGTGAGCATTTACTATTATCACCAACTATATTTCATGTGCACAATATTTTCCCTCTCGTTCAAAATACAACCTTTTCAAAGACTATTTATGAATGAACTTTTAGTTTTGGACACAATTTCCTATATTGGCACAGTTGCTATTGTGTTGTTGCAATATTTGTGGTGACCGTAAACAGGACGACTTACTTGACTTGCAAAGCGCTTGTACCTAATGCAAAATATATTTGCTGTTCACTATTACTATGTAATGTAGCTGCTCTCAAAAATACCAAACAAATTGATACCAATTTCCTGTTTTCCCTAACAAAATAAACACGAGTCGTTATCATTCTCTCATTCTTTCACTCCACGACAAAACTAAAATCACCTTTAAAAATATTTGTTTACTCTGCAATTTCGGCTCACTTTATAAATCTCGTGCAATATAATATGAGTTGAAGTTGAGCATAAACACAAAAAAACTCTTTCAAGCAACATTTTATAACCATTGTCCGTCCGACTGTAAAAGGAGACATTTGAGTTTCTAAATCTATATAAAATTATATGTACATTATAGAAAACTCTACGGCTGCATCCAGTATAACATAATTAATTAATTTGTATGCGCCACATCAAAGTTCTGTCAATAAAGAATGTCAACTTGGAGCCAGCTTTCCATTGCTTGCACAATATCATAAACAAACGAAACCTTTGATTCTCAGCAGCATTTTGTTTGTAATCCAGTAGTCATCCCACGCTTTGTAATTTAATAACAACTTTGCAACGCACAACAAAAAATACCTTTACGCTATTTATGACCACATTACGACCAGTTTAAATTATGTCAAAGTCTTTGTGTGTTTTATGTAGTGTGGCCACTTTGCTCTGCTCCACTCACTTTATTCACACAATAATAATGAAATGGTTTCACTCCCGTTGTGTCATGGACATGTCATAATAGCATCGCAGTCGATTTTGACAGTTGGGTTGCGTTGCACAAAGGGAGACTTGTGTCGTATCAGAATAAAATGGACACATTATACGAAAATGTCGCAGACGAACCAAGAAAACGACTCTATGAAGCTGCTGATGGATTTCCAAAATATATATAAATAAATAAAAATCCACGTAACAAAAAAACGGTTCAGTAATTTTTTGGCTCAGTTTCAGTTATAGCAGCCATTCTTCAGCCATGTTATGTCCGTTTTGTCCTAATAAAATTCCAACATAAAACTACTGAAACTGGATAGAGCTCCGCGGTGGCAGTGGCATGCCGCTAGCTTCATGGCTTATCAATAGAGCATGCAAGAAAAAAAAGCACGGTGCAAAAAAAGGTAATAAAAAGGTTAGTTATTTTTATGTTCGGTGTGGCGTTATAAAATTGAAAGGATTGTTTTTTGTGGAAAAAATTGCTCCATAAAATGACAGGCTTATCCCATATCCCGATCCCCCGGTTATAGCTGTCAGTTTCAATTTTCTGCGAGTTATTCATTTTCATCAAATTATTGACTGAAACTTCGTCAAGGCTCGCCACACATTTCTTTCTTATTTCTATTTTCTATTATAATGATCATCGTCGCTGGAGCATATAATAATGTGACACATTATCTGACAACAACAAGCACTCCACTGGGACATACATTGAAATAGTTATTATTTCACAATTTATCTCCATTTTATTACCATTTATTACCAGCTCTTTTTACCTATTAAATAAAGTGTCCTCGAAAAGCTTTTCCGTTAACCTCCATCATCCCAACATATTTAGAGGCTCAAGTTAAGTTTGTTGAAAATGAAATTCTTGCCTTATACTTGTCATTTTCTCTTACATATTTACTTTTATTGGTTACATGAGAGTATAGAAAGCGGTTCATGTTCCAGTTTTTTTTAGAAAAATAAACTACGAGTGATCTGATAAGCTGATTTTTCTGCCTCTTTTCGGCGAAATTTGTAAGAGCATAATTTTGGATAATTATTTTTTATATGTGGGCACATTTTCCATCTAATTTCCTCTCAAAAAAGGTTTTCTCCAATTTTTTTCGTGGGAGGATAATCGGATTTACATTTTGATTCCCACAGGTTAGTACTTTAGCTCCGTTCTAATAAATTATTATTTTTGGCTTGCTTGAGAGTAAGTCAGTGTCTCAAAAGCAGAAGAAGAGGTGGAATAATGACATGATAACCACTCTCATCACATCGTCGTTTTCTTCGCACCACTCCACCAGGCACACAAAGGCGACTTTTGGAGGTGAAGCCGCTAGTAATGTTGATGTGGTGGTGCTGCTGCTCTCTTTCCATTGTAAAGCTGCTCCACGCTGACATAATAAAAATAAGCTTCAATAATAAAATTGAAGTTGAGTCGAACGAAGCGAGCCAAAGCGAAGCAAGAGAAAACTGAAGCCAGTTTGTCTGCGGAAGGTGTACAATTGCTTTCAATTGTCTCGCTCGATATCTCTTCTCTGCTTCTCCTCGAATTATATTATTACTCTCGTGTTGGGAGCGAACATCCTGTGTGCCGCTGCTGCCTCTGTCTCTATGTGTCGTTTCCAAACAATTTAGTGAGACTGAAAATGAAGTGAGGCAAAAAAGGGAGCAGAGAGAGCCACAGCCACAGAACACCAACTCTTTCCCTTCCAATCGCTTGCATTGCTTGCCACATTGCGAGAAAAACGTTGAGCGTGCAATACAAAGTACAATGTACAATGTATCATCTTATGGGATATAAAATTGACTATTTTATCATATGTATATACACCATTATTGTTACGCTGCTGGAGAAGAGGTGAAGCCACAAAATAGAAAACGTGGCAGTTACATTGCGTTGGGATTACGAAACGATTACACAATTTTTCTCATGGAACAAATAAATGGTTATTGTGTCTCTGCGCAGACATTTTATTTAGTTTACTTATCATTTAAAAGTACATCAGAGGATACTTTTCAACTTCTACATCGGATTCAGCTTCTGCATATGAAGGAATGAAAGAAAATAATTCCATTTCATTTGTTTTATAAGTGCACACAACAGCTCACACATCACTTGATGATAAGGCGCTTAAAGGAAACCTGAGACTCAGGATTTTCATTAACGAGCGATAAACAGGTTTCCATTTCCAGCTTCAAGATTCGCCGTGATAAAATAAAGAAAAATTGAGCTTTTTTCTTGCTTCTTCTAGCATAACTCAACTTTACTAAAAAAAAATCTCCTCGGCTCACTTTATCTACTTTACTTGGTAGACTTAGAATAAAATAATGTGTACAATGGCCACAAGTGGATTAGTTGAGTCTAAGTGCGCTTATTTTCGTATTCTTCTCATGTGACTTAATTTTGCCTCTGGATTGTCATGTTTTATTTTTAACATGGCGCAGGCAGGTGAGACTGTTAATAGGCTTACACTGAACATTATTTAATCATTAATCAACAATAATTGGCACATCAGCGTGACTATTAAATAGTGATAATAATAATTCTTGTAAGAACAGAGTTCAAATGTTTGTATTTTAACCAAAGGATGTGTCTTATCTTTGCTTTCCGCTTTGTTTCCCCACATTATACATAATGTACACCATGTAATTTTCAATAATCGGTCGTTACCACTATCAAAATCCAAAGCTATAAATTATTTATTCAGTTTAATTAAGTAATCGTTAATATTATATTTGTGTGATTTTCTTGGAAATATTATGTGACTAATAATATGGTTTCAAATGCAGGCACAGCACAATTCTCATTACCATATTCCAGTTGCGTGCTTTAGGGTACATTTTTTTGCACCATAAACATTTTCTTTAGAGTGTGTGACTATGAGTCATTTTCATATCCTTTCGTGTTTACTAATTTCACTCAACGTCGCAGTCGCAGGGATCATTGCATCTCCAACGTATTTACAAGAACAAATTCATCTCAAGTTATTTATATGTAGCATCTGTAAAACAGCTTCGCTCAGTGTGGTCGGTCACAAACATTTTTTTAAAGCATATTGCCTTCCAAAACCTTTATGAGCATATTTATTCCACTTTTTTGCTCCTCCTGCTACTAAACAAAAAACAAAGCAAAAAACAAAACGTTCCCCATTTCCTTTTTTACGTTTGTACTTATATTACGTTCTAAGCAGAAAGATGTGTTTGTAAGTAACATTATGATTCATTCTCTATAGACTGCGCTTTTTCCGTTGAAACGAAATTTAATGGTAGTTATCTTTGAGCATCAACAACAAAATAATCGGGAGGGAGGAAAGTAAGAAATTTCTAACATGGCTGCTGACGCTTATTTTCAGAGGAAAAAAACTAAGACAAAAAAACCTCAGCTTTATGGTTACAATTCATTTATTTATTAAAATGTCTTTATAGTTTACTAATGTGTGTTATTTGGGACTATTTGGGCTGGTCGTGGTCATTGTGGTCGTGGAGTATTAATTATTTTATTAAACGAAAATATTTAAATCAAGCTCAAAAATCAATGAAATGGATGAAATTGAAAGCAAAGTATTTTCTCCACATTTCATTTTCTCAAATTCCTTTGTCATATCGTGCCGGCGTGAGACCAAAAAAAATTTCAAGCCACTGAAAATTTTGATAAGCATGTTTGCTGAAAGAGAAAACGAGTGAGACTTTTCTCTAAAACCCTTTGAAGAGATCAAAGAAAAATCTTTTTTCTTTACTTTTTCTTCCCTTTAAAAGTAAATCTAAACGAAACTTTATTTTTTCTTGAAGATGTAACACACGATAAAAAGAAACCCCGGAGTAACTTTCTTTTCTCAGTGTTAAAATACGATAACTTAATAATGTGTGTTAAATGTAAAAAATACTGATCAAAATGTAAGTTAAAAGGAAATAGGATCCGCAACGTTTCTCGCCCACACTTTGTTTTGCTTGAGAGAAATAGCCTAAAAGTAAATTGGACATACGCATAAACACGTGATTTGAAAAATAAGATCATGTCTAAGAACATGCTTTCTCGGCCATGAAAACCCTTTTTTCCTCCTTTAGGATAAGCCAAGTCAAGGGTGACACTTTGGAAAAGGAAAAACTTTTAAAACTCTCGGCGCGGTTTGAAGAAAAGGAAAATTAATAAAGCATTACAAATGGCAAGTTAACTGCATATTAAAATAAGCGTAAAAGGCAAATACGGCATGAACAAAAAGAACGAAAGAGTGGAGCTCGTCATTTTGTTCATCTATGTTTTTCTTGTTGGTTAACCATGCAACTAGTTGAATGGATGGCGATAAGCGCCACCAGCCATGACTCATGACTCATGAACCACGGATAACATTTTGAAAACTTGATAAAAAGTAAAATTTTGTATCGGACGAAGGCAGTCGTCCTTCATCAATTTTCCTCAAACTCAAGTCAAAAGTAATTGATTCACCAACGAACCAGTCAAACTTATCCATGTTGTGCGATTTTTGTGGAACAACAAAGTGGACACAATCTGAACAAGAGTCAAAATGAATGCATTTTCAGCACACGGCAAACAATTTTATTGATTGACAATTTCAGCCAACTCGTACGCTATCAACTGTAGTAGCTAACTTTTGACTTCAAATTCGATTGACACGAGGTAAGCTCTGCCTGTGCTAATTTATGCTCTATGCTTTTGCTTATGAAATAAAATTTGCATAAGTAGCGACATGTTAACAACAAAGATATACACATGTAGATGTGAGAAAAGAGGATAAACATTTGCTTCAAGAAGCTACAAAGCCAACCTTGAAAATCAAAATGGGATTTCATTGAATTGAAACGATGATAACCTTAAAGGATCATCTTATCCATCTTGTCATAACATTTTCCTTCACTGAAGATGATCCATGAACGGAGACGGAAAATAGACAAGTAATATTTTTATCCGAGACAGAAAAAATATGCATATTCTTATCAATAACACATTTTTATTTTCTTGCTTATTTTCCACTTTTGATAAGCAATAGCATTACATTTGATATGCTAAATTTATTTATTAATTTAGTTATAATTAATGAATTAGCACAGTACAAACTTGACCTTGTCCCTGTTTCCTTGAAATAATGAATGGCAAACCTCAATTTATAATCTGCTAACCAAGTCTAATAGAATTTCTCCTAAACATTCCACTTTTTACAACGCAGGTTTTAATTAAACTGATAGGTCAAAAATAATTGCCACTATTAAAACCCAATTTACTCTCTCATCTTTACAATTTTACTGGTTTATTGTTTTGCTTGTCAATAAGTAGCTAAATGTCAAACACAAAAAAATATCCAGCTCGTGGTAAGTAATTAATTACTGAACGACTATTAACTGTGAAGTTTAACTGTTTGCGCGACAGTGATACGTGGATTGAAAATGCTCAGTTGAGGGAAATTGAAAGTAAAAAAAACTCCCACTAATGAAAGTCTGCGTAGATAAATAAATAAAAAAGACATTCTTTCTCCTTGTTTAATTTTTTCTTACCTGTCTGTCAGTCTGTCACGTAAACAGACGCGACTCATGTGCCGAAAAATAATTGCATGACATTCCTGTTACTGGCCATGGCGTTAAGTTGGAAAAAATCACAAGCACATTGTTTTTTTATTGATTATTGTGAATTAATAAAAGTTGACCCGAAGCGAGTTGCAAGAATCAAGCACCAAAAAATTACCTCATCAATTTTCAATAATGGTATTCACTCTTAACTACATTGACTGCCCAGTGTTCAGTGACGAGAAGTCCATTTGGCAGTTTGACACTTGTCACCGCCAAATAAAAATGCGACAACGACAAATTGTTGACGACTCCAACTTGCCGATGGACGACACAAGACCGAAATGCAGCACAAAATTAATTACACTTTCAGTTTCCACAAATCACCTTCGACTCGTGACATCCATCCATTCATTGAGATAAGATACACGAGCCACAATTTTCCAAAGTGACTAATAAAATTATTTATTGATTACGACACAGTAAATCCAGCAGCCACTGATATTATTGTTAATTAAATGAATGACAAAGCAGAAGGAAACTGTTACAAATTATATTTAAATGTTTAATTACTTTAATTAAAGTTTGCTGTCATCTAATTACTTTCACTTATACTGCCGTCTAAAATTGTATTCTCGTTGTGTGTCACATTAACATTCTTATTGTATATTTGTATGTCTGGGTAGGCCAAAGACAATAATTTATTTTCACTTTAATAGCGCATGGCGCTTACTGAGGAAATTACGCGATGAATATCCAACTTTCTTCTTGATAGTGTAACAAAAGCGTTTTTTGTTATTACTCGACTTTTTACATGTTTATTATCTTATCGTGATCAGATAACACCACTGTTGACTGTTACATTAGCACACTGCACCGCTTTTCTTATTTTTTATTACGCTACAAACATTTTTTATTCTCTTTTTTCTTTCTCCATAAAAATTAATTTACATATACAAAGAGTACATTCATGTGTGTATACATGTATTTAATTGTCACAAAATCTGTGTCTCCAAAATATTCATGTATTTAGTATAGTAGTGCGGCTCGCTGTTTAAAATGCAAAATCGCACTTTGTATTATACCACTTGATATAAATATTTGTTGGTGAAAAGTCACAAAACCAAAAATTAGTTTCAACTTTTTGTTGTTGTGTGTGTAATACCACCACCACAAATAATGAAAAAAAGACACGGTGGTGTTTTGTTATTGTTTTGTTGTTGCCCGTGTACAAGAGGTAGGATAACTGCGAGCCAGAGACAGAAGTACGAGACATGGAACCTCTCCTCTTCTCTTCAGCTTCCTCTTCATATGCATAGCATGAGAGAACTCGCTTTTCTTTTTCCTCTCTCCCTGTCTGTCGCTTCGCTGTCTCTCATATTATTGTGTCCATTTAGTCGCGCAGCCAGATTCTGCTTGGCTCTTTTTCCTAGACTTATTTTTACTGCCTTCTCATCCGACCGACGAACGAAACGAAACCAAGATGTTAATAATAACGATGATGATGACCCGTGATGAGTTCGGCTGAGATGTCGAATTGCTCATCAAAAGAGAAAATGTCTTGTGATCATTGATCACCACGCTGTATTATCTTCAATTGCGGTCTAACAATCAGAGCAATTTTAATTTGATTGTTTCTGCAGAAAAATTCACTAAAAACTGCTTCAGACACAAGTCTGATGATATAGATACATAAATAGATCCGATTTTTATTTACTTTCTTTCTTCAGACGCTTACTATTTATTTATTTATGTTGTGAATTTTTCACGATACTTTGTGAATGTGACAGAACAGAAGTGAAATATTTTTATTAGAACTTTGCATAAAAATGAACGATTTGATTATTACTCGAGAAGAGAAAATGTAAGCACGATTGAAAATTGTAATATGTTAAGACAAAAGAAAAGAGTGTTTTTCTCCTTTTCTCCTCTCGTCTTTTCTAAATCTTTATTTTGCACACACGAAAAATAATGGACACAGAGGACGCAGTGTTTGTGTGTGTCTGAGTCCGTGTCTCTCACTCACGCTGAAATGCTCTTCCTCTGCACACAGTCAACTTTTTACTGCTCTCGACAAACAAGAAACGAAACGAAAAACAGCAGCAACGAAACAGAGAAAAGTGGAGAAGAGTCGAGCCGACGAGCGACTTTGTGTTCATGTAATGTTTGCATCTATTTTATTACGACCACATCTCCGTAGTAGAAGAATACAACCTAAGTTGAGTTTGGCTTTCAGTTTGAGCCTCGTTTCATTTTTTCCTTTCTCACATGAATAACATCTAATAGAATGTTATTATGATGTACCTAGGTTAGTCTGGCTTAGGCTTTGGCTCAGGCATGATAAGCAATAATAAGCAACAAAATAGGAGATTCAGATTGCAAACTTGCGACTGTGTCCACGAACAAGAGAAGAGAAGCGAGCAGAGAACTATACATCTACTAAATCTACGTTTTACTTTTTTTAAACATCGAAACAACGAAATAGAGCCAGTGAGCAGCGAGTCAATGCTTGACTTGACTCTCCTCATTTTTTGTGCACACACTTGAGTATAACACAATTGAACTGGCTCTGTTTCTAGCCTCACTTCTTTTCAGGCTTCGCAAAAAATAGGCAGTGTTCTCTTCTTTCAGCTCTCAGTATTAAAAGACGTTCTTGTAACTTTTTTATACGTAGGCTGGCTCTGGGTTGAGTGAGGTTCTCTCACTCGGTGCTTATCATGTCATGGCACCAATCTACTTTTACATTACGAAACATAAAGGGGTTGCTGAAACATGCTGTTCCATGCTGAAACAGAGGGAGGACAGAGCACACAGCAGCAGAATAGAGGCGATACAATGGCGATGGTAATGGTAAACTGCTCCACGATGCGAACAAGCGCTCGTTCGTACCCTGTGTCCATAATAACGTGTGTGAATCGAATACACACCGTGTGTCTATTTGTGTGTGTGTGTGTGTGTGCATAAATATTCCAGAGGCAGTGAGTGAGAGAGAGAGCAAGCGTCTAGCGACCTTAAAGAAAGACAGAAAGAAAATTACAGAGAGAATCTTTCTCAACTACGTAATAAACGTGCCTGCTACAAACAACGTAAGATGCACGCGTGTGGCCAAAAATACAGGAGCAGTGGAGCTCTCTCTACTCTTACTTTACTCTGCTCTTCTCAGTCAACAGCCCAAGAAGTTGGATGGAATGGAAAATAAAAATAAAAAGCTTTTTTTCCATTCCATTCCATCTTTCCATGTTATAATAATATAATATTATGATATTCTTCTGGCTTCCTGTGTCTCACAAAGACACGTTTATTTTTTGCACATACATCCTATAGAATACAATGTAATCTAAAATGTACGTAGTAGCAGTCTCTCTACGCTTATCCGAGCAGTGTTGGTGTTCTGTCCAAAAAATACCCAGAAGAAGCTCCTCTTCTCGTCCTTTTACTTTCCTATTCATCATGCCACTACTGATGTTGATGATGATGACGGAGGTGGCTTCAGAGATGGATACACGTTCTCTGTACCTATGTACCTATTTTAGGGGAAAATTGAAAAAAAAATCTTTTCTTGTTTTTTTCTCTTACTGCGTCGTTCTCGTTTCTCTCCTGCCGAACAGAAAAGAACAAAGGACAATAAGGGATCTCTGTCTAATGAATAATAGCATAAAGCCACGATAAGGTTGAAACTGAAGCTATTGTTATTATTATTATATTGTCAGTTATTTCTTGGTGATGGAAAAGTAGAGGTGCGTAGGCAGAATATTATTAAGAACGCTGGAGAACGAGCACACGGAGTGTGATGCAAAAATGAATGAAGTGTTAGAGTTGAGTTGAGGAGTGAGCCATAAACGAATAAAAATGGGTTCGTTCCAGTCGAGTCGCAAACGCAAAGCATAAGCAACGTGTATCAAATGCAAGCTAGCAGCAGTCAATCTCAAAGCTCCTTGTGTGCTTATCGGCCTTTGCTTCAAGTTCTTCTACGTGTGTTTGTGTGGTAGTAAAAAGGAGCCCTTTTCAGTTTTCCCTTTCTCTCTCCCTCCCGGCTCTTGTTTTTCTGTTTTTCACTTTCTCGTCTTTTCTCTGGAAATCTGCGTCGTGCTTTTGTTTCCTGCTGCAGAACTGCGACGGAGAGTCAGAGAAAGAACGCGAATGAAGGCAATACGCAATTATGTTTGTTTTGTAGTTGGAAAATGGAGATGAGATGATAATAGGAATGATGAGATGCTCCAAAAATGAATGAATAACAAATAATAATTAAGCAATTGAATAGTGTTTTGAATGATACGCTGACTCAGATAAGCACAATAACAAAATTTGACTGTCTCGCTTTCCCCCTCTTTCACTCTTTTATTTTTCTGCATAAAGTTTGTAAACAAGAAAGCACATAAACAGCGCGTGACCACTATACTTTATGGTGTAAAAAAAGGAAAGCGTTCATTTTTAGTGCTGCAATGAAAATTCGTGACATTTTAAGACCAACACACTCATAGTGCTTGAAAAGTATTTCTGAGTATATTGTATTTTACTTATTTACTAATTGATTCCAGATGAGAGAGCAATGAAAAAACTGGACAGAGATTTTTCGGCTTGGAATCAAAGCAGTTATTCAAGAAGGAAGTTTCAACATTTTTCAGTTCGCAGTCAGAAGGCGCCAATGGGTTTTAAAGCGTAACTCAAGCCGGAGTATAAAAAGGAAAACTTTCTCTGGTTTTAAAAGCGACGCTAAACAAAAAACCGGAGGATTAAAAACAGTTTGAATAAACAGAGGAAGGAAAACTTCCGCTTTCATATCATCACATGAATGATTTTCAAATTCCAAAGGACAATTATATGGATAGTAAACTAGAGTTGAAATGGGAAGAAGCTAGAGCTTGAGAAAGGTACTCAGACCCACCACAACAGCCATTTTATTGACTCTTTCTGTTTCCTGCTTCCGTTCGCTATCATCCTATTATACATAAGCATGCACATGAACAGTATTGTTCTTGGCTCTCTTTCTTTTTCTGCTTCACCAGAAATAATTCTCGGCAGTCGGAGCGGAAACGGGAAACTCGACATTCGACATGTGTCTAAATTTTAATTTGAATGTGAACATAAAACAAAGAAAAAATTCTTTTATCTTAATACTGCCCTGTCTTCTCTGAGGATTATATGCATATTACTTTTTTACATTTAATGGACACATGAACAACTGACAACACAAATTTTTGCACTAACGTACGAATGACTACCAACATCAACACGGGGCATTAAGGAGACCCAAGACTGTTTTTGGACACATGTTCATGGTGAATTTAATGCACACATACATAAGGCACAATAGCTAAGAAAAAGAAATATTTCCTTTTCCTTCGTTTTCCTCTTTTTATCTTGAGTGCTGCGAGTGTTGTGACTTATCCATTCCATTCCACACTGCCTTGCAAAGTTTTTTGCGTAGTTTCATTTGACTTTCACAACGCTCCTTTTATTTAGGCTACTCTGCCGTCTGCTCTGCTAGCTGTCAACAGCGTTGACGATGCAGTGGTGCCACTTGTAATGTGTGAGTGTGGTGTTTTGTGTGCATATGCTGGTACCACCAGGACAATATGAACGGATGATGCAATGCCTCTACTACTAAACGATTTGAACAGGAAACGATCCCGTGTTTATTTATTTGTGTGCTAAAAAAATACAATACGTAAATGGAAAAAGGTATCAATTTGAGCATCAGTTGCGGTTTATCAATAATAAGTTATCATCCGTCATCATCATAACATTTGGAGCAAAAGGTTACATCTTATGATTTATTGATGAATTGAATCTTTTCCAGAAGGAAGCCGAGATAAGATAAAGTAGCAAAAGAAATTTCTCTTTTCTTTATACAAACACAAAACACAAACAAACAAACATTTTCCGATCTACCTACTTTATTTTTGTTGCCGTAAAACATGACAGGATTCTTATGAGTGTTGACACGTGCCCAACAACTTTTTGAACCAATCGAGTCACTTGTAATGTTGTAATGTAAACATTTTTGTTGTCACTTGAAAACACCACTGGGAAATTGGTAAAATAAAATGAAATGCTACCAAAAGATGCCGTTATTATATTTAACAATCGTCATTAATTATAGGAGGTAACAGGAAGTGTCCCTACAGCCAACCAAAAATTTTGAATGTCGTAATTTTTTCAAGCGTCTAAATGCTTTCACATTAAGCATTTTTTATTTTTTATTGTTTCATATTTTGCATTTTAATCGAGCTCCGACTGTAGCCAGAGGACAAAATCTGAGGAGATGAGAAGAAAAACAAAGAAGACACAACTTTGCAAAAGTGGCACATTGTGTGCTTAGCACTCAGGGCTTATCAACTTTGTAATCGTGCACAATATTATTTGTTGCAGTGTTTGTAACAACACAATATAATTATTTATAATGTTACTTTGGCTTGACACAAAACCGAAACGAAACGAACGAACGGCACATTATCAGTTTCCTTGTGATGCGAATACGTTGTTGCAATGCAGGCAGAATCTTACATTACATTGGTACACACAATCCTGAATCATGATCACCGTTTTGTGCACACAACCGAGACGTCGACAAGACCAAGATCCACTTTCAAGCCCATATCCACATCCCGTTTTCTTTCTTTGGTGTCAAGTCGTCTCGTCTCAAGTCAGTATCAGCATGAGAAATGCACACATTACATTTACATTAAGCATCTCTTTTTATTTTATTGTGTGCTTTTACCCCACCGCCTTGTTCTTTTTTCTGTTATGTTTGTGTTTACAAGAAATAAAAATGCAAAGCTGCTTTTCCGTTGGTAATACTTATGTACGTAACAACAAACATGAGTTATATAAACCAAATAAATCGCTCGCCTTACTTTGCCCAAATATTTTATTCTCTTGCAATTAACATTATACAACAAGGAAGTTTGTCCATAAATTTCAAGAGGACAATTTTCCAGATTTTAATATTTATCGTTTAGTTTGACAGTTTGATAGCATGACTTGAAGCGTACCCATGACCGATGAATGAAGCAGAAAAACAATTTCGTTGCATATTTTATGGACACGTTAGATTAGATATTATGCATATTTTTTAGAGGCATGCATTCTGAGGAATGCGATATATGAAGTGAACTGAAACTGAACAGCACAAACTAAGCTGTATTTTTAACTTTTCGCTAATAACTTTGCAACTGCTACCAATTTGCTACTGGTACCGCCATGTTTTTATCTTGTTGCAGCAGTGTGTAATAATATAGCATTATTTTTATGGTCACAGTGACTACTAATACTAACTAAAGTAATGGCAAGTGGAGATGTGAACATTTTTCTCTCAGTGACGCAAGTTACAAAGTAAAGTAAGTCAGATCAGACCTGAGCTCAACTTAAGCTTAACACGGCTTAACTTGGCCCAGCAAGTTTAAAAAAGCCAGGTTGAGAAGTGGAGGCAAGGAATTTAAAAGACAGAGCGGAGCAATAATAAATCATCCAAGAAGACATAAAAATGTGGACACATGATAACGTAATTTACCTACCTACCTACTACAACAAGCAGACAGGCGCAACTGAGAAAAATTCCTCCTTTCTCGCAGAGAGAAGGAAAAAACTTGCTGAGAAAGAAATATTTTACGCTTTCGCTGTATTGTGTGCAATTATCGGCGACACAAGACAGCGACAACGAGGATGGGAAATGCGAAACAGAAAAGGTAAAGTGATGCACTTCTATAAACGATTTCATTATATAAAGAGAAAAAAGCACACGAATTAGTAAACAAGACAGGTAAAAAGAGCTCATTCTAGAAATACAGGATCGCTTCTCATCGGATCACTGATAACCGTTTGAATTGCTCCATTGGTGAGTAAATTAATAATACTGCAAACTGCAATGCAATAACCTCTTGCGATGGTTATCAAGATGATGATGAACAGTGTACCAGTGGACGTCTTTACCTCCTGCAAGTAACAAAAAACACAAAAACAAACGGTCCACTAGCCCCAGCCCAACATCACCATTCTAAATTCTAACGTTACTCTCAGGCAAAGCCAGAAACAGTAACCATAGCCTACGAGATACTACTGGCCTGCCCTTAGCCTGTTTTTTTGTGGTCGAGTTAGTTCGTGTTTCTTGGCGCTGCATAACACCGCTAACGTTAAAATGTATCTGCCACCAAAA
>VYYJ01001167.1:0-35187 GCA_021029165.1 Cyphoderus albinus | reverse complement strand
GGCTCCTAACTCTTTTCTCTTTGTTGCATTTTAACGCTTATTAAATTTGCTACAAAACTGCTATAACCGATTTTGTTATAACCGCTTTTGCTTGAAATAAAATTAATTTGTATTTTCATAGTCACTCAAAGTACCAGCTCTCTATTAGAGCAAAACAATTCGGAGAATTTCTGTATTCCTTCCATCCAGCAACTGCAAAGGGAAAGACTTGTCTGTCTTCCGATCCTTACACACGACACGATGTCAGCAGACACAGATGGGCTATCCCCTAAAACGTGTACGACATCCAATATTATCATTGTTTTGTAATTCTTAATCTGCAGTGAAAGATTGTTTTCCAAAGTAGCTTATGCTGTCACTTTGAGAAAATCTTGTAAGTGGTGTCCTTTATAAATTTAGATTTAGTCAACCACCTTATTTTGTTCTCAGACGGAAAAAATTTACTGCCGTCTCTCTGATCACATGCTTTGTTAAACCTGGTTTTTTGTGCGTGAGCGTTGCGTATACGGGTACCTTTATAAATAAAACAACTCAACCCTACAAAGACAACCACTCTAGCTCTCAGCTTGGAAATGTAAAACATATATAAATTCTGAAAGCTGAAGAATTTCATTTTTAGGGCTGAGTTAGCCTTCCTCCAAAATGAACATGGCCATTTAGCAAACATAACAAAAGGAAGGCACTATGACAGTTTCATAAAATATAGTGGTAGAAAATATTATGCAGGAGTAATGTGTACATTCATCCAATACGCTCGACTCTCAATGTTCTTGTTTAAAGCAAGAAAATTCAGTTTCAAGAATATGCACTGAAAAAAAAGATTTTTTTTATACTACATGTGTATAATCTTGATAATTCTCGGGGTTGTGGAAACACGCTGCTGAGTCTGCTATTTTTGGTCTCAATAAAGAGCAATAAAAAACAAGGGGATATTCATCGTGCAGGATTTTGATGATGTTGTATCATATTTATTATCATCACACTAAAAGAGTATTTCAGAAAAGTGCCACGATTTATCTATTAGAGTGATAGTTATGAAATATAAAAGCAGCCGATTTGAAATACACAAAGGAATAAAAAAATCTCGGGCCATTTTCCTCCTTCTTCATTTTTTCTTGCACATAACCTCCAAGAATACCAAAAATGTACTCGCCAAGTCTGGAACAATATGATTAACTTTCTCTGCTTTTCTCTCTTCCAGATTAAAAGATAGCGCACATTCTCACACTTCACACGATAAAGTATACAACAAAAGTAGAAAAGTGGACAGCTAAAAGCTCAGGGGAAAATGTAGAACGCCATAAAATTTCATAGGAAACCTGAACGATATTCACAAAGATGAAGTAATGGAGATAAGTGGGTATGAAGTCATCCTCAACGGCGAACACGAACGCCTCCTCTTAAGTATACAGTGTGCCATTCAAGAGGATGCAGTGCCTGCAGAACGATGTCAGACGGCACCTGCCAACACCAAACTTCAGCTACTGCCGTTACCATTGTTAATGTTATTTATGTATTAATAAAAATATTCGGGCGATAGGAGTAAAACGCGATTTTTTTCAAGTTGCCAAAACCGAAACATTACTCAAGTAAAGTGTTCATTACAATACTTTTTCTATCTAATACAAAAGCGTAAACTCCGCAGACACGAAGAACACCACCCTTTGCCTGTTCCCGTGGTCCTCGTTATTGCAATGGTAATGATTAGGTGAATGAGTTGAACACATCTCCCTCGACGAAATACAATGTTTGGTATAAGGACAGAGTGAACCCCGGTTGCAAAGTCGACATAAGAAGAGATAAGAGAAATCAGAGCGGATGCTCATATACAATATTTATGATGTAATGTGTATACTGTGTGTATACTCCATGTAAGTGTGTATAATTCGGATGAAAGAAGGAGGCAGCGAAGAGCAGGAAACTCCAGACAAGTTTGAGCTGGCCCTTCCTTTCTTATCGTCATCCTTTACTGCTTTCTTTTTCTTCCACCGTTCCAAACAACTTTCTCTGACCGGCATCACCGTAGCCACCATCGTCGTCATTCGACGCGCCCTGCACACTGCCTCTTCTTTTGTCCTCGAGTCAAGTGGAGAAAGCAATGTTCATACATTCACAATTTGATGTGTGGCAGCCTAATACACTTCCTAGTCTCCACTCCATACCCTACTTCCACTTAAGTGCAGTCGCACTGTTTTACCTGGTTTCCAGTTTTATCTGCTTTCCGTTTTGT
The DNA here is from genome assembly GCA_021029165.1 of Cyphoderus albinus. Lineage (NCBI taxonomy): Eukaryota > Metazoa > Arthropoda > Collembola > Entomobryomorpha > Paronellidae > Cyphoderus > Cyphoderus albinus. The sequence goes on along the minus strand of VYYJ01001167.1, from coordinate 32,957 downwards.
GTAGGGGACGAAGCCAAACTCACTTGTATGCATAAAATGACGCTTATATTTTACAATGAGGTAAAAGCAACCTGACAAAACCTGTATTCCATACAACCATTGCCGCTGTAAAGGAAAGGAGTCGCAAAGTCGGCTTCGTCGTTTGAATCGGGGATGTTTCACGGGAAAAAATCAAAGTTGAGCAACTATCCACTGAGAATTCCTTTCCTTTTCTTTCAAATATTCTCTCCTAAAAAGCATTTCTCGTACGACTAGTGTTTTCTGAAATGCATGAGTGTAAGTAACAAAAAGACTTTACAAAGGAAATGGTAGATAACAGCATTCAAATGAAATCAAGACATGCAAAGTGGAGAGGCGGGGGAGTGGAGTTTTTATGCTACAAGCTCTGAACCGTTGGTGATACAAAGCCTGTTGTGCCATCGCCTTATCACAATTCTGTAACTCGCGTACTTCCTGGTTTGAATCCCTCCGCTCAACCCTGCGGTCATACGGAGAGCGCTTTTGCATGCCTTCCCGTTTTCTTCTTTGCAAAGTGCAAAATCACATCTCTGACTTTCTGTCGAATTTATTTATTATTACGTTTGCGTATGCAATCTCCTCCTAAACAATGCAAGTGACCAACGGCATTTCTCCTATATTCATTATTCTTACACTAGTTTTGTTTAAGTTATTTTAAAACTGTTACTTTAAAACAAACGATCAATGTTATGTTCGTTTACATTCTCAGACTTTTACCAACAGCGAAAAGAAGAGGAAAAAAATCCCATTTTTCCAGTTTTCATGTCCGGAAGAGAAATGGGCTGAAAAACTACTTTAGCTTACGAAAAGGTTAGCAAAGGTGGTGGCCCGAAGCCTGAAATTTATACATTGCTCATAAAATGTTACGGTGCTACAAAAATGGATTTTTGTACATTTTACGGATTTTCACATTTTCCGTGCAGCACAAATGGTAGACTTTTGCTCCATATGGACGGCTCAGAGTCGAGCGAGCGGACCTGTTCTGTATGCCTAATTTCCGAAGACCTAAAAACGACTGAGCACATTGTACTTGCGTAACTGCGTAAATGTTGCGAAAGTTGAATTTATATGAGTGAAAGAGATTGTTCCCAAGCAAGAAAGCGTCCATAAACAGTCCAACATGATATTTTGTTGGTTCCTGTTCCTCTTCCTGCTCTGTGTTTTCTTGTTGTGCTGCTGATTGCTAAAGATGAAAGAGCCAATATACAATGAAACCTAAGAATGAATTGATATTGGTATTGCCATTTCTAGGATTCCTGCTTGATATAATGTTGTAATTTTGGCTAATTTGAGTAAATTATTGGTACGATTGTGCGGAACACTACAATAATAAACGACACACCGAATTATTTTAGCAACCACTATCCATCTTCGTGGTACTAGGAGAAAAATGAGTCGCATTATTTACAAACGTCAAGAAAACAAGAGTGAAGTAACGCAACTTCTCTGGGGTCTGCCTCTGTGGTAATAATGTTGGGACACATTATTATTTTCCGTCAGGAGATATGAGATTTCTGGATATCGCCCTACACATGGACATTATACAATATCGAATTAACTCGGAGACAGAAAAAATGCGATGCAGTGTGGTTCGGCTGGATGGTTACTCTACTCTTGTTCTGAGAGTGACCCCATGAAGGAAAGTATAAAGCATTGTGTATTGTCACTCGAGGGCCAAAAGACATAAAAGCCAAGTTGGAAATAAAGTGTGGAATAGTGTCTCGGGACACATAACGGCCATGGTAAAGTGCTTAACTATTTCTTATCGATATTGGTGATGTGATGGTGGTGGTAGTGGACAAAGGGGAGAAAAATTACTTTGCATTTATCTTCCTGTGGTTATAAGTAAAGTAAAAGCCAGCCCTAGTAAATGCGCTCACTTTTGTCGCTTATCCCTGTCTTGTCACACAAAGTGTCTCCATTTCATATCTGTTCTGAAGGTGCCCATTCATATGTATTTTGTGTTATATCATTAGTATACAGTATCAAAATACGTACCCGAGAACTTTTCGCCCGTGTCGATATCCATGAGGCGACAGGCTGATGCAATGTTGTAAACTTGCATGTTTTACACTGCAGTGAGCTCACACAGGCGTGATGAGATGTGAGTATGAGTGAAGTTGAATAAAAACGGTGTGCATGATGATGTGATGAGAATGGCAAAAGCACAAGGTGATAAAACTTGACTGATATTCATAGTCGAGAATAATAAATGGAAGCATGGCAATGTTATGCATGCATGCCTTTCAGAGCGTGTGTAAAATAACACTTCAGACGCCTTCGGAATTGACACAACCTCTTACACAGCCACTGACATTATTATTATTCTGCAAAGTTATACAAGCAACCTTTGAAATATGAAAGATAAGAAATTGTTCACGTAGAATTTTTCTACAGCAAAATAAGGCTAAGAAGTAAATTGTGCAGACCGGATACAATATAATAAAAATTCATGTAGAAGGAGGTGTATTTTTTCATATTTATTTACCAACTTACAATTTCATGAGATAAAATCATTCATAGTACGAATTAAACTCATTAGTACTGTGCTTACTAAGTTTCCATTATGGGGTCGCTATTTTTGCATGATGGCTTGCGCACGTTTCACGTATTTTTAATAAAATACCAATTCGTGAAATTTTGTTTCATATTTTGTCTTTTTTCATTCTTTCCCAAAGTAGGTTAGAACAATTTTCCACGAGCCTTTCTTTATTCGTCATTAACTGAAAAACAAAATAAAAAAGTGAATGCAAACATTTGTATCAGATTGTTTACTCTAGCTTTAGCTTACTGTACTAACAGTTGAAAATTTTCTGGGCTTATTTTTTTACGGAGAAAGTGCCACAAGATCTGAGAAAGTGGTAAGATTCAACGTTTCACAATCCGTTGTTTATTCTGATTGCAAGTGAAAAACGGAAATGTTGCTCTACTCGTGTAACTGAATGTTGTTCCCATATTTTGTCAATGATAATAAAAATAAAAATAATGATAAAAGGAAAGCTATCTTAAATTTGTTAAAATTGTCTTATTGCTAGTGCTTGCTGTTATATGTGTAGGTACATTTATGGTTCAGCGTCAAGTGGTCACATGTACACTTTGTTGGATGTGTATGTAATATAAACGTATGTGAGCTTCATGTCATGTTTCTGCACACACAGACACACACATCTTTTTATTATTGCTCATGTGGGAGTAAGTAGGAGAATACATTCGTCCTATATATAATTCCTAAGAGAAATGGAGTCTCTACTTATATTGCACGGTAGAGTTCACCCAGCACCACCAAATTATTATATCGTCTCTTGAAATCGATGGAAACTTTAATATCTTCCTCCTACTTTGCTGCTACGATTTCAGATGAGTTGGCAGAAATTTCCCTCATTTACTTCCTGTGTGTCTTTTATATCCCCTTCCTTTCGCTTTTTTTCTTTCATTTTGTTTCTTCTTTCTTCTTCATTCACTTGCAAAGAAAGATAGACAAGCAGGGAGACGAGGCGGCAGCGTTTCGTGGACAAAGGCATATGGCGTTTATAGCGAAAGCTTTTTCATTTCTTGTTTCATTCTAAAAGACAAGTTGGCCCATCATCAGTTACTAGTGGGACGACCACCACATCACTTCACAACGCTCCTTTTGCACTGATGTAGTTGTCTTCTTGCACGAATTTCACTCTCACTTGTTTCGACTATTTCAGTTTTTTTTTACTTTTATTCACGTCCGCTTGAGTATTTTCTCTTCTCTGTGAACCTACGAGAGAAATGATGACTTGTCCATGTCCATAGAGGACACAAAAGAATTGCATGGACTCTTTCTGGGTTGCGTGTTCTCACTCTTCAATCCAAGGAAATGCGTTACGATTCTTGTGTCTTTTGTGCCTCGATGCCTGTGCGTGTGTGTTTGACCAGCAACCTTTGCTTGCCAGAGAGGAGATGCCAAACTTAAAGGACTTCTAGATTTCTTTCTATACTTTAGAACTGCCATTAAACACTATTGCTACATACATAATAGCCTACATCATCATCAGCAACAACACTACTGCCACCACCATCGCCTAGCCCCGGCCACTTGGTAGCGTAAAGATCAAACAATTTCCAAGAAACCGACCACGAAACTGGAAGAATTCAAACGGCTGCCTGGGTTAAAGATAGGAGAAACCCTAAAGAAGATTGGTGGGTTAACTAATTCCCATTATTTAACCAAGAGCAAGTTTCACTCCTTTTCACAATTTCTCCATTTCCATCGCAGCTTCCGCCCTACAGAGAAACGTATTCCAAGGGAGTTTTTAAATTTTATGAGAGCAAGACAAATGATGGTGGTAAAGTTCCAAAAAATACAGGAAACCAGCATGTTTGAGACAAATAATTTCACCTAAGTACCAACATACATTCACAGAGTAAACACATTTACAGACACAAATTCAATAACGATGTGGATCAGCCAATAATGAGGAGTTTCTTGCACAAGAAAGAGAATGGACTTGCAAGCGCGCTTCCCAACTTAAGCGGCGGTGCATAATTTGTTGCACCCACTTGTTTAGTGAGCTAGCAATGTCTGTGTACAGTTAAAACAACAAAGACGGAGAATCTTCTGTACTTTGCAAGCAGTTGATTTGAGAATGTTTGCAGAAGCAATATTTCGTGATCTTTATCTCTCTTCTCTGGGAATCGAGTTGAGTTGCATAATTTCACAATGACATGAGAATCAATCGAAGATGAGTTGGTTATTATAATGTTGATATAGGTTTGCTAAAAGTCTGTACGCATTACTAACATGTTGGCGTTTCATGTGGGAGAGAGTTCATCAAATTGAATATTTAATACAAAAATTGAAACTATAAAGGAATGCAAAACATTTTAACAACGTAAAATAAATGAGATGATATATGGCGGACAAGATCAAAAATCAGTGTTTGATTTATTATGTTTGGCGGAATTTATTAACAAATTCCACTTTTGTATGAATTACGAATTTGGAGTTGCTTCGTTTTTACATACGTAATCCAATCGATGTCATTGTAAAAAACGTATAATTTGGTATAACCACCCTCTAGACTAAAGAACAGTTACTGATTCAAACATTGACGTTAGAAATGAGGCCAAAATCACTCGATTCATCATGGCATGGCTATATGAAAAGTATACAAGTCGCAACTTAGAGATTTCTTGGTAACTCGCTCTTACTTAGATAGATATAATCTATTGGCAATGTTCTAGCGAAGACATCTTTAATAACAATAATAATAAAAATATTTGTTTTTCTTTCTATTGGATTTTGGCACGTCCGTAAACAAAGTACATCCGCCTGTCGCCTGCTTCGCAAAGTACACCGATAATTAGCAAAAGTTACGAAAAGTTAGTTTCCAACGCATTTCCCTCTTTCTATTTACATAGTAGTACGTAAGATATGCACGAACCACTTGCTTTTGTATGGCACTTAATGAGCACCGTGGTTGAGTGCTTAAATTGCAGTCGTGTTTTCTTACGAAAAGTAAGATGATGCGAAAGAAGAAAGGAAGGAGGAGATGAAGAGGAGTCAAAAGAGAGAATGAATCTGGTTAGGGAATCCAGTATATAATAAATGTACTCCATGGTAATTACATAAGCGTTGACGTTGTTCTTGCTGCTACCCTCGTAAACAAGTAAATGATGCACTTGTTGAAAACTAAACAAACCACATGGTTACATTCCTCTTGTCTAGTTTACTTCTGAAATGCACAGAAACTTGGAAAGAGTTTGCTGGAAAAGCGAGAGAAATGGTGAGAGGGACGGAACAGCCAGCCGCTTGCCTTTCTACTATGCACACAAATCTTGGATTATATTACATGTTTTGAGAATAGGATTTCTGATGTTTCGTTACAACTCGGGTACGAAACACCGCTACCGCTCTCTTATCTCTCTACTTCTGCTGCCTCCTTGGCTAAAATTACAAAAAAAGCATATAAGCAGACATTCAACAAAATAATAATAATAATGATACAAAGGCACACAAGAAATTTACTCAGGAAGGGCTCTTCGGGATTAAAATACTTTCAAGGAGTTTAACAAAGAAATTACTTCTCCCTCATGTATTTCACTATTTCACTTATGTTTCAACTCCCTTCTCCTTGTTGTGAAGAACAAATAAGGATTCAAAATAAAAGTGAAGTAAACGCTAAAAGATACAAAAAGTCGACTGTTTCCAGAATGTGCCATGCTAAATGGGATGAATCTGTCTGGCTAAAATGACACTAGATTCCCAACTTTAATTTCTACAACGCCGTGCGCATTGCGCATTACATACACTTTCAAAAGTCTATTATTTGCTCCCATACAATTTTCTTCTTCTTTTCTATTGTTTCTTTTCTTGAAGCAAAAAGGCTAGCGCACAATTCATTTAATTCAAAGCCTTATAGCGGCCGAGGAAGTTAATATCTCATTATGTAACTTTGAAAAGCTCCAAAAATAAGCATAGGCACTATTTGGGAGCTGGGAAGCTCCCTTTCCTGGTCCTCCGGCATTTCATAACGGTCCATGTGTCAGATTCTCAGAATTGAAATGAACAAGACCAGTGCGAGAGTCGTTTTCGTGATAATCATTGACCAATGACAGTGACGGGCTGAGTTTTCTAAAAGCAGTAAAGACGCGTCTTGTCTTTTCAACTCAAAATATTCATAAAACATCCTCCATTGAATTGAGCCTTTCTTAACGTTATAAGTGATTATCGTGGAGGTAAATTGATGAGTGTTAATAATCCTCAACCATTTACAATTCATCCATTTGTCCTCGATGCTGTGAGGCTGTTCCTAATATTCTAAAGCGTTTTTGGAAGAGCACATCCTCATGCAACAACGTTTTGGACTCTTTGCGATTGAGAGGTTTTGTGACGATTTACAAGTAGATGAATGTTACAATAAGCACGTAAGTAGTTATGCATAGTTGGTCTGACATTTTATGATGATTCCAATACTTTGTTTCAATAGAGTGGAAAAGGAATAAGCTCACAGACACCAAAAAATCCACCAAGCTTACATAACTTTGTCAATAGTTCGTTCTTGCCTTCTCTAGTGTCAGTCGCATAGCCAAGTCAAAGATGTAAGAAATGTTAAATACCACATCAAACAGTTCAGAGGGAGACGAATTGACGTACTTTTATTATTATGTTTTTCTTCACGCCACAAAATTCATACCAAAGTTGTGCTGCTTCTTTGTATATTAGTTGTCTGAAAATAGTTGAATATACAGCCGACATTTACTTTTTATAACATTAATGTGACTACTAATAATAACGGCAAGTCGAATTTAATCCTTTCACAATGGTATTATCTGAGGTGGAAGGGGTGTTTTATTCGGATACGGTGACGCATAAATTAAGCCTCATGCTTCCATTATTAAACAAATATATCCAGGCTTAACTATAAGCACAAGAATAGTGCTGCAACGTAAATTGCTTCCTATCGGCAAGAAGGACAAGAAGGAGAAACAGAGTATTATTACAATATTTAGTATGTTGTAAGTACCACACAATTTATGCATTTGGTTGGAAGCTATTTGTAGGAGTAGAACCGAGCTAATGGCAGACTTAATTACCTTTCACATAATCGAGCCAAGTAGGCTTCTATGCATCTCCTTCTCATCGCATCCTCCTATTTCATCTCATCACCTTACCCTCCTCGATATTTTTGTTGAATCTTCATCTTGACTTTATCAGATGCATTTGTCATTACAAACATGCCTCGACGCATATTTATTTTTGATTGATAGAAGAGCTTTGCATTTTTTTCTCTTTCTACAAATGTCTGCTGATGACGTGGTCACACACATTGCGGCTAAAGCAATTTACAGCAATAAAATCAGTAATAACACTCATAATTATTACTGCTCTCCTACATTAGCGCTACGGATAAATTATGAATGGAAGTTCAGTTTCGATGGTAGGGTTGAGAAGGATAAAGAGTGCAGGTTTGATTTTAGATTGCGCTCAGGGCAAAGTGGTAAGAAGAAACAATCATTTGTGTAAAATTCAAATCTTGTTGGTCTGGTGCTGCATTTAAATAAGATTTCTCTTCCAACCCCAAAATTCATCCACTTTGAGCATTAGACAAGGAGACTTAGTTTTTGAAGAGCAATTTAGAAGATAATATTGGAGAGCGATTATTACTCTGAGAGTGTAACAATCAGAACAGAATAGGAATGAAATGAATACTTACAAGATGATGAAATAAAAGACTGCGAGGAGAACGGAGGTTTTGCTTTTGTACGAGACACTGGCCTAATGCGAGTTTACAACTGATTTTTTAAGATGTATGTCTTTTAGATAGATGCGTTCGGTGATGAAGAGTTTTTAGCCGGAGGATAGTACAATAAAAGAGGATTGTGAGTGCATGCTTTATGGAATATACCTAGTTGAAATCAAGTATGGAGCACACAAAATTTTGTGCTGTAAACCGTCGATGATGCTGCGAATGAGCAGAGCGATGTTGCTGGCGAGATGGCATGAAATGCAATGTGGCTTCTGTCGCCACTGTGTCTTCTTTTATCTTCCCTTTTCCTCCCGAAGAGAACAGGAGCGTCAGACATGCGATGCATACAAAAAGAAGAAAGAAAACGTCGTTGTTGTCGTCGTCATCGTCAGCGTAAAATGTAACTTTAGACCCATTCAAATATACATAAGCGAGATAAAGTACTTTGTTCTAAGATAACATCTTCCTAAAGGAAGCAGAAAAAACAAATCTTTTTTGGCGTTTTAGATCCAGAAAGCCTAATAGTTTCTCGATGAGGAGGAAGAATACAGAAGGAGACAGCAGTCACGGTTCGTAAGATGAATTTCCATCACAATCCCTCACGATGATCAGGATGGTCATAGTCAGAGTCATGATGAAGTCTTCTGTTATTACTACTTTAGAATTTGAGATGCGTGCAAGTGACTCGGACTTAAGTCAGCCGTACTTTTACGCATTGCATTGTGAAGCCGCGCTAAAGAAAGCATGGGAAACTTACTTTTCCATCTTGTGTTTCTCAACTCAAGTAAAATATTGTAATCACGAAGAAGCTAAAAAGTTAGCATGTCTTTGAAATCCAGCCAGTAAACTGGAAGAGATACTTTGAGCTGTTCTTTTTTGTTTTGTCTCATGTCAGTGAAATTAGATGTAAAAAAGGAAAGGAACTTAATACTTAAATATTGTTTGTAGGACATTGGCATTATTCAGTGGCGCTGGTGATAAACTATACTGTAATTCTTAGCATCATTACGTCTGTCATATGAATACTTTTCTAAGGAAAAACCTAACAGTAGCAAAGTCAACTGCTTTATGATCACGTTGCCATAAGCTTTCTTGGTGTGCTTTTTATCTGCTCAAGCGTACCACACCAGTGATAGTAATAAAGTTGCCTTAATCCATTGTTTATTATTTCCTCCGACTTAACAATTCACCGTCGACTTGCAACTGAGTGGTGCAAGTAAATCTTTTTTTAAAAAGTAAGTTTTCCATGGTAATAAATATATGAGGAAAAAACTACTTCTCATTTTTTTTGTAAACAACGAGAATTACACCATCATATCCATCAATTAATCTCACATGCACTGTATATGCAAGGTTTACGACGAAACCGAAGAAAACAGAGAAGTATGTGCTTATAAACCTTAGACATCAGCGATGTAATGCGAGGTAAATCAAGTGGTGAATGATAATGATAAGTTGGTACAATGAGCGCTTTCACAAATAGCTCGAGGACATTTTTCCATCAGAAACTCTTTTAAGGTGTGCCAACGCTTGCTTTTTGGCTCAATTAATTTTTAGATATGAAAATTCAGTGGACACAGATCAAACAAGTTACGGGACTATACAAATGATTATATACACAATGAGGCAGTTGGATAGCTTTGAATGGGATTGATGCTGAGTTTTAAAAATAAAAGTGAGGGTGGGTGCGTAATGTCCACAGTAGTTGAAAACAGTAGTTACAACATTTTTACGTTGCATTTTCAAACTGTTAGCGTTCTTCTATTTATACAACTGATGTAGCAGAATATTTTAAAATCCACCTTGTCCACACGGTGTTTCTTTGGTATAAACATTTGTTGTGATTCTGATTGCGTTCTATGTGGCTACAGGCAAAAACCTTAAGCGTATTAGATGATTGTAGATGAGATGTTGTAGAAGAGTAATAATAAAGGTTGCAAGTTGATAAACAAGAATTTATGTAAGGATGATCTGTGTTTTTGTCCGTAAAATGAAATGCTATCGGGGTTTGGATCTTCAGACGGTTAGAGGCAATTTTTACTCCTACGACTGACTTGATTATAAGTGACCTGACACTCATTGATGCATAATATTTATTGTTTCTGTAATTTTATGTGATATCTCTGACAGTTATGCTACAGTGCAGGCACGTTTTGTTTTTTGCTTAACAAGTACCCTCACTTGATTACTAGTTTGCTAGATTTCTCTCTCTCTCTCTTCCAACGAAATACAAAGTTGCGCCAAAGTGACCTTTTTATGATTTTCTCGTAATTATAATCATTACAACTGTATTACAGGATTACTGCGCAGCACTCAGATATTTATTGTTACAAAAAGTAACATGCAATTGGTACAATTGCACTTGTAAAACGAAAGTTGATAATGACTGGCCAGATATGTTTAGATATGAATATTACAGTGTTGCTACAAAATCAACAGATTTGGTTACGTTTGGAGTATTACATAAAGTAATGGATTTTGCACAATTTGGAAGGCTGACATTTTGATTGGACACAGATTTGTAGCGTCAGGGTTGTTAAGTTGTGGTAGTGTTAGCTGAAGTTTTGGTTTTTACTGCAACACCAAAGGAGTTATTTATCTTCCCTTTTTATGATCCTCCGTGATCATTATTTTTATGGCGCTTAACGCAAGTATCAGCTTTTATATACCTATATATTGTGACCATAAGCACTCAAGCGTGTCGAGTCAGCAGACGACTTCTGCGAGCTGCTTTTTGTTTCCTGTAACCCAATCACCTGCGTGATTCGAAAGTCAACAGAAATACACGAGTTCGTATGGCTGAAAGATCCTCTTGATAACGTTCATTTTGTTTCTCATGGAATCAACCTTCATCGACATCTTTGTTTCTGTTTATTTTGATGGTTGACCTACTCAACGCTAATCCAAACCAAAAGTAGGGAAGACCTTTCCAAATATTGGCATGTCGGGTCATTTGTCGAACGAAAGGTGACCGATCGAAGTAATTACCAGACAAGGTGGAAGGTATCATTATATTTTGAATCAATTAGTGATACCTTCCAAAAAGAGTTGCCTAATTAAGCATTGCAGCCATCTACGAGTATAAAAATGATGCAGATGTTAAGCGGTATTGAGAGAAGCTCGGCTTATCCAAGATAATTAAGGTATTAGCATATCTGCATTCATTTAGGTAACACTTAAGTCAATTTGTCTATTTCAGTGTGTTACTTTTGCTTTCGCTCTCGGCTGGTGGTTGTTATATAATTCTCCTGTTACCTAATTTGCATCTGCTTGTTCGAATTGATTGATGCATGTTTAAGTCATTAGTAAGCAATTCAAGTGCGGATAAGTGGCAACTCATAAGCATAATTTGCTATGAGCGCGCATTCTGATTGATTAGGTTCCGTCATAACACGCGTTTCACTGCTTTTTATCATTCTTTGCACCACGTCCTGAATAGCTAGCACAAACACTTTCCTACAATCTTCACAACATGTGCGCACACATCGTGCCTATAAACACTGAGCCAGAATGAAGATTAAGTTAGTTGTATTCATAACCTTATTGTGAGCTCTTTGATTTACGACACTGCTCCGTTATCATCTCACTCAGCTTTCTTCGCTCACATCCGATATCACTGAACAAGCTAACGTAACGTCTTTCTTTCGGATTAGCCTAAGAAAACGAAATGGAAAGACCAATTTGTTTATTTATAAAGCAATCGATGGATTTGAAATGTCACTCTTAATGCATATTCTCTGAAAATCCCTGTACGGTGATGTAGAAATCCAACAGAGAGTTGAGGAAAATATCAAAGTATTATTTTTCATGTACATTTTTCTATGTAAGTCAAGGACCAGATCCTCCAATATTTCAATCCTGCGAGGATCTGAAAATCAATTGAAAGGTGAAGTCTGTAGCAACCATAGAAGAAACTTGGTTCTGAGCTTAGGCCTCTGAGAAAGTTTTGTATACGAAACCCTTTTAGATATTTTAGAGAATGTTTAAGTTATATACTAATTATGAATAGAGAATGTCAGTCACAAACTTTGTGCATTTCAAAAGAAAATCTTGTTGAAAGAAAGCAGAAACGTGCATTCTACAACAACAATGCGCAGAAGAGAGGAGTGTACTCTGGCAAGGATCGGAGTCAGGGAATGTAATACCTCATTATTAAAAATTATTGTTATTAAACATGACGCAAAAACTTGGGACAGCCTTCAAATACATTCATGTATTCGGTTGATAGAATGTGCGGAGGAGGGAGGAAACAACCTCCACAAACAACGGACAAAGTTGCATCTGGGGGAAAGCCAGTGGCTTGGTTGTTGGTTGACGTCGTGCCGTGCCATTCTTTCGCTTCTGGGCAACACAATATGATGGAATGACAATGTAATAAAAGTTCTCCTCCTTAATCTCAAATCATCTCACAACGTGCATCTTGTCATTCATTTCGAGGAATATAATAATGGTTATGGAAAGTAGGGAAAGTTTTCCTTGATGATGATGACGACGACGACGAAGTAGATGAACAAATGGGATAAGTACACATTCTACCCGGTCTTTGCTCTACTTTACCAGATATACTATTTTTCTACCCTAAAATATATTTTTTGATTACACACTCAACTTGTGTATCTACACCTTATTATTTCGAGTTTTTACACTGAGCAATGGGAACATGGCAGGGAAGACCGTTTATTCGTGATTTTACAACCTCTCCCTCATCCTTCATAGAAGAAAGAGGAGAGTCTGAAGTGCATATTCTCTCCTTCCTTCTGTTTACTCCCAGCTCCTTTTATTCTTTCTCTTCTCATCTCAGATCTCCATTACTTATTTCTCCCGGAGACCCTCTCTCAGTGGTGTGATTACTGCTGTGGAGTCATGCAAACATGCATGCGGATGCCAGATACAAATGCAGCTCGTAGTCAAATAGATGAGAAAAGAACGTGTGGGAGAGAGCGAGAAGAGGACTCGATTGAGTAATGAAACTTCTGTGCTACCCTCAACTTCGGCAACGCAGTGAGAGGAGGAAGCTCGTCTTGGGAATAATAATGAACGCATTCAACAGGAGGACTGACAGTGATATTTATTGATGATTCCCAAGGAGAAGTGTGACTCTAAGAATTCGTCACCACCGTCGCCGCTCCTTTTCCTTGCTTTAAATGATCATTCAAGAAGGTTGTTCAGATTCGGATTGAGCAGGTTTTTTTGCTGACTCGCTACTCTACCTTTGTTAGTATTTGTGCGACAAAATACAGAAGCGCGGGAGAAAGCGGTCTACCGAAAGAATATTGTCATTTGATGTGAACATTACCATTGATTTTCTGTTTCACTTGTAAAAGACTAAGGATGCCGAAGTCGTTGTTACTAAAGATTACAGTGTATTTATTTGGTAGATTTATTTCAGATTAATTCTTGTTCCACCAGGTAGTCATCGTCTACGGAATTACCAGGTGAAGACAAGGAGACTTTAAAAGTTTATTTTAAAAAATCACACTGATATCTTTTGTTAGATTTAACTTTTTTGTTTCAAGACTGAGGTTTACCACTAAAGTTGATTTGTGTTAAAAGTACTGGTAGTTCCTAATTTATTTTACATTTTATTATTAAGCAGGCATATCTTGAGATGCCATTCTCCAGACGGGCTTATTATCGCTTAATGACAATGACTAATTCAAATGAGTTCCTTCTTCCTTGGGGTTTTAATGTTAGCCAACAAAAGTTTGCCAGAAGAAAGATAGGAAAAGTATCTGTATAACGTCAGATTACTTTTCTTAGACAAGTGGAGAAGATAGTTTATGCAGACTAGTGGTTGCGATGGGAATCTTATTACTGTCTTGTGCAAAACCAATTTCATAAAACTTACAATTAGTTTACTGGACGAAGCTTTATAAACTGTTTGTTTGTATAAATTCTTTTAAAGATGTAACTTCTAATTTATTTTTTAACTTCAGAATCGTTTCTTTCTCACCGAAGTAATTATATCTATGGAAACCGAAGCTCCTCTGTGTAAACGCCATGGCGTAGATAGTCTACAAAATGTAGGGATGCGTGTGCATAAACTTTAATTTAGTTTTTATATTCTACCAAGGGTGTTATAAACAATTTCAAAGCACGCGTTAGCTTTACTATACTGATATCTCTGAGTTATTTGAGTGTTTGTATGAAGCCTAACGTATAGAGTCCCATTCCTTAAAAACCATTTCATAGGGAACAACGAAGTGATGACATTTTATTCATAATGTGATAATAAATAATTGTTCTATTTTTGAAAAAATGTAGTTATATGCCATTACAAATTTTCCCCGTTGTGATGCATGACGCATTGGTGCTAATGTGTGAAACCAGTTATTTTTATTACACTCTCCCTTCCCATACGAGGTCCTAGAGAAATGCTTGATCTCAGAAGTGATGAAATTTTTTTGGTGATGATCCTTACAACTGGAATGAGTATACGATTACCTTACATGTTATAAAATGTGTGGAGGTCTCCATTCCATTAATGCGCTTCCCCGGCCTGCATTATTTTGTATTGAGCTTCATCTGCATACATAAAATTCCCTTTTATTTTCTCTTTTACATCGCTTCTCCCCTTTCTTACGGAAAATTTCTGCGACTTTTCCTTTTCTATAAGATCACTGCGACCACCATCATGATCATCGCGACGGCTCATTCACTCCTCTCACTGTCGTTTAGCTTAACTGTGAGTACATTCATAATATTACACGACGCATTTATTCTTGTGAGGCTCATCCTCATCGCGAGAGTTGAGTGTGCCGCGGTTCCCACTATTCAAGACATTTTCCTCTTTTTCTGTCCGCTAACCCAGGCCTCTCGTCCTCGGTTTGTCGGGGTTGTGAAAATAAGTCTTCAAACGCTTGTTCTGCTCTTCTTAGCTCCCGTCTAAATTATATTTTTGCCTCTCTCGTTGAATATGAATAAGATTTTTTGTCTTAAGGACATCCACCAAGCCAAGTTAGATTTGTTGGAGAAAGAAGAAAGTCTTCCTGAAGTCAATGTATTCGGTTTAGAGAGGTCCTGGATGGAAGTGAGCGTGAAGATGCAACTCTCTTATAATTGCTACATTTTCGGCTTACACGGAGAAAGTGGTGGTTAGGCTTGGCTTAACCAAGTTTTAATCGTCCCACTCTTTTATATGCGTGAGGAAGTATAGCATAGCCTTGTTTCTCCTTCCAAAATAGTTTTCTCGCTCTTCTTCCGCCTATTTTCCTTTCCGCACTGGGCACTCAACTCATCGGCAGAGGAAAGGGTAAACACTGTTCTGCCTGGGAGTGAATCGTGATACAATGGCTTTTTGAGCTTCAAGAAATTTGAATTGAGTGAGGAAGCGTAGGATGAAAAGCCAAATTATATTTAGAAAACCAGAATTATCACACATTTTATTCTCATTATTATTTTTTCCTTTTTCTCTCCACCCTCTCCAGCCTTTCCCTACTTTCCAAGGAGAATCTTCTAAGGAAGTCAACCGAAGGCGAAGAGAAACATTCGAAACTATTTTCAACAATGAGATGAAATACCTTTCCTTTTCACCTCTTTTGAAAGTAGTTACAAGATTTATTCGTTCATGTTTCAAACGACCGGAAAGGCACTGTATCCTAATATTACAAACGTGCTTGTTAGACCTCTCTCTCCTGACGAGATCTCCTTCATTCTAAGAAGACATCGAGTTTTCGACTAATATTCCTAGCAACGGGAGCAATTTCAACTAGCTCCGAAGATAATTGAGACCCTAAAAGATTCGCAATGTTTTTTACTCTGTAAAGACTCGATGAATGAAAATTTCAGGTTTCGTGGCTCTCAGCAGCAAGATACAAAGAGAGATTATGTCAAAGCAATGGAATGGGGTTTGAGGGAGTATGAATTTAACAAAATATATTCGTATAGAGCAATGACAAAAGTAGATGTTGCTAACCTACGTAGGAATGAATATATTTTCACACCGACAATAGTTTCCTTGAATTTCCTGTCCTACCTTGTGAAGTACTCCATAGCATTAACTATGGCAATGGAAGTGGTCGTGGTCACGTAAATGTGCCTCATTTTTTTGCTTCAATATCTATTTGAGTGCTTTCCTTTTATATGTTTAATTTTCAACTACGACTCACGCACTTACCTAAAAGGATGAGAAGACAGAGAACAATGTTATCACTATCACAGCATGATGCAGTGAGATCCCTTGCTCCTTAGTTCACATCGAATGGCTAATTTCGAATTTGTCCATCCATAGAGGATGGAAATTTTGAGCAACAGCAGAGAGTAAGAATGGACTCATTATTATAAAGCTGAAGAAATAGAGGAAAAGGCAGAATAGCAGAATGTCTCGTTTCGCTTTCATTTTATTGCCGGGCACGCCATCATTATCGCTTGACGGTATCATTTCGTTAACTTGTTAAGTACTGATGATACGTGCATTACACGAAAATATTGCGTGAGTTTGTTCAGTTAGAACTGTGTAGCAGACCAGTCATTTATTGTTAAAGGAGAACGGTACTATTGATCTAATTTTATGTCTCATGTTACAACTTCATAGAGCCAATTCATCAAACCGGCGTATGATGAGTATTTACATAGATAATTGAAAGTGAGTGTGTGAATGAGTTGATGACTGACAAGTGAGCCTCAACTTTTTATGAGTAGAAACAATATCTTTGTCGCCTTTGTTAATTGTGAAATGTATATATTGAACGTTTTGTTTTCTTGAGCTGTGAATTATTGGAAGCAACTCGAGTACTCGCAAAACACCAAGTGATGATGCAGCTGAAATATCGTGATGATCATACGGGATTGAAAGTTGTACAGCAGTCCGCTGCGCTGCGGCGAAATAATAATAAATTTTAAACAAGTGAAATTCCTTTCCCTCTGGTACTTACTACTGTGTATCATTAACGCAATGCTGTATCTTTGTTTCTGTCACATTTTCCCATTCGGATAGAATCATCGTCGCAACCATTTATTATACTACCTCCACCTTCCGTGGCTCCTTTCTCCCTGTGTAATATTGCAATATTAGGAATGAAACTGCAGAAGATGAAAAATACTGTGGAAATTGTAAAGCTACCTTTTCAACTATTCTCCACCGTCTCGTTTTAGTATGGCAGTAATTGGCCACTCTCAGAGCATAATTTCCTCTCATAACTCATGCATGACTGAATTTCCACTTCCTGTCCTCAACTCTGCCTTGCCTTCCTCCACACCACACACAGCAGCCCATATCGAAAAAGCCAGAGACAGTCATTGTGTCCCTCTGCATTTTGCTTTTGTTCCAAAATCAAGGAGTGCTTCATTCATGTTTATTACATTTATACAAGAACTCCCTTTCCGCTTACCCTTATTATTCTATACTTATTATTATTGCTACTATTATTTTTATTCCAGTTGTTGTATAAAATGCGTCTGCATTCACAAAGGTATTCATTGTCTACTCCTGGAGCTTTTCTTTCTCTCCTTATTTTCTAATTCCTTCTTCATTAGACTTGTCTGTGAAAGTTGTCCGTATTTCATGCAAGGAATGCTTCTTTGAAGCGTACTGTTATCTTGTCCAAAGTAGTTGGTGGATATGATCACACTTGCCGTCTACCCAGATTCAGACCCGCCACTAACGCTAGCCATGAATGACGCAGCATCTTTTTGTGTCGATTTCCACTTATTTTGTGCTTTCAGACGAGTTATATAATTTTGTGAGGCAGTGGCTTATTCAGGAGAGCCTGCTTTTATTTACTATGAGTACCAATTATGACATATTACTCCCCTCTTAATTTTAAGACAAATAATAATTTTCCTCTCAAGGAAATTGCATGAAAATAATATTCTCCAGGTTTCATCGAACGAAATCTAATCGTTTGTGATGATAGGCATCAGAAACTCAGTCTCAGAGGACCAATTTTTATCATCGTCCACGTCGCTCCTCATTTAGTTGCATAATAGAAAATGAAGTTTCGTAATATCACAGGCGTCTTTCCTTTTGGCTGATTGCTTGCGTGTCATTATTAACTGGACAGGGTAGATGGAACAGACGAAATTGTGTGGATGAAGGACACCACCCTGACTGTTGCCAGCGTTCAGGGCCATTCCATGGCCCATTTGTTGTGACCATTTCTCTGTTTTGTGAAAATTCAGCTTTTTTCGTAGATGATAAATGGCCAGGGTGTCAGCAAAGAAAATAATGTCTTTTTGAAGCAAACGAGCAAGAAGATGATAGCAAAAACGGATGTGAACGACGTTCATTATTATAATTATGGACATGAAATACAGCGCTACTTGCGTGTGAATGGTAAGATGCATTCGGGTAGCAAAACTGTACAAGGCAACGAGCTTGTTTTGTATGCATACATGTTGCTCAAAAAGAGGGGTTTCCTAAATGAGCTAACTAATTGCTTTTTTAATCAATTCTAGAATTAATTGCCAAATGTTCCACTTCCCATCACAATTACCCCGTACTTCTTTGTTTTCATTTCACTTGACTATAGCGTGCCTTGCACGGGCAATAATGAAAATTAAGAATTTAATGGAAGCTAAACTGAGCGCGTATTTAGTTTGTAGCAACAGGCAGCTTTGAAGTCTCGCCATAGAAGGGATGCGATGCGAGCGTAAAGTTCCGGTATGAACACCTGTGCCGTTTTATGATGGATTTGTTGTAAAGCGAGTTGATACTATTTTACTATTTTTTATAATACGCCAATCAAGTCCTGTTTTTGCGAAATGAGCCCACGGCTTCAGTTGTGTACATATTGCTCATCACCGTTTAGAAAGCAGTTATAAAAAGACTGAACATTTCCAGTCGATTTCTCTGGTAAAAGTTGGCCGGTTTTCATACAAGGCAACTATACAATGAAAAACTCGTAAACATTTAAGAGAGTTGTGATGTGAATGGAATTTGAAAAGACAGCGGCTGAGTGAGTTCCAGTTACAATTTTCCTTAAAGAGCAAACTTATTTTTTGCATTGTAGCGTTATAAAATTTTAAGCACTTTCCAAAGTAAATGAAAAATGTTATAAAACAAGTTGGATGTATTTTCTTTCCCGTTCCTTTCTCTTCATTCAATTTACTCCGACGTGTGTTTATTTGGATTTAGGGAATTTAAAGAGTTTAGTTCCCTCTTTCTCTCTTTAGGAAAACAACGTTTTCAGTTTCCTTGTGTATTTAATTGAATTTAGTGTTTTGCTTCGTCTTCTCCTGCTCCACCAGCATGACTATTTCCTGATTCTCATGCTACTCATACCCTGTGAGCTTGTGCCACTATTTATTCAATATGATGAATAATATAATAGAAGAAAAATACTGGTACACAAAAGCAGGCAGAGTACGAAGACGCGGCTGAAACATGCCCAGGACATTTTTCTTATATGGCAACTCTAACCAAGTTGAAGTCAGAGGGATTAGGGAGGCGTATGAATTACGACAAAGAAAGCGTAGACACGGAAGGGAAATTTTCCTTCAGAGCTGTAACAGTTGAATTGGAGGGATTTGAGGAAGAAAAAAGCAGACGCACACTGGAGAAAGTAGAGTGAAACTGGAAACACTTGTTTCCCCTTGTTTTATACAGTTTTACATACATGTATCCGGCGCCTTGTCTCTACATTCCTAACTATGGACATTTTCAGCGTGTGTGTCGTTGAGCCTTGCCTGCCTTTGCCTATGTGCCACCGCCACTTCCACTACCGACTGCTCAATTATTATTATTTGAGACAAGAAAAAAGAGGAGATCAGATCACTTTCTATCACGTTCGCCTTTCTTTCTTTCACTCCACGGCTTCGAATGAAGCACATAGTGTGTAATAGGTATGCTTATAATATCATAAAACTATGTGCTTCCATCGCTTTCACTGCACTTGTTCCTCTATTTTTTGCCTGCTGTACTCGATCCAGTTGTGCAGACCTCTTCCCTTTCTCCTACGAGTCCCATTCCAACCAACGAAACCACTACCTTAACTTTGGAAAATTGCCAGACAAGCACACCAGAGATTTGCTCTGTTTTGTTGACTTTTCATGATTCTTGGGGAGAAAAAAATTATGTATGGTTGTACACTGTGCACGGAGGGAAGCAACAAATATTAGTTTTTGCCGATTTGTGCACACTCACGTAGTTTTTACACTGATAAAAGCTTACATAATACATCCGTTCTCTGACTGATGAAACAAAAATATGTTGTTGTCCATTGGTGGTCAGGAATCATCCGAAATTTGTTGAATGTATTGCATTGCTCACCTTCCTCTGTTGTAACAGCATCCGCCCGGAGAAGAAAACATTTCCTTATTTTTTATTTATATTCCAAGTACTTGCAAAACTCGGAATCGACATTTTCTCCGGCACATGGGAAGTCTTACAAAGGGAAAGTAGCATGCTAGAAAGCTTGTTCACTCTTGATTGAGTTTGTAAAAGACTTTTTGTGTTATCCTCGAACCGTTGAGCGGCCTTTTCCCCAATATGCCTTTCAATTACACCCAAACAGCAAGGATTCACTAAACATTATTGAGACAGACTTACTCACAAATCAACAGAAATGTTCTTCCCTTTCAAAGAGAGTTTTTTTGTGTGGCTTCCGTACACTACAAAGAGAGATGATTTTGTTGCTGTTGTTGCTTTTCTTTGAATTTTTATATTCCAGACAGGGTGTCATTTCATTATACACTTCTATTCACTCTGTTATCCATAATAAATGTGTGCGTCGCTACTGAAAACCTAGTTTTCAAAGTTCACCACTTCATTTGCAACAAAAAGATCGTGGCCGAAATCATCAGATTCTTTTGCTTGGAAAAGGATAAAAACCAGACATGAACATGAAAAAATGGGTAAATTATAATGCGCTATCTGTAAGTGTAAAGTTTGTTTCTAAAGGGCATTTCAATTGTCAAAAACTGCACGCACAACAACCATCATTTTTTTGGAGAATGCCGCATACCAGCCTGCTACACACGTACGTACACTAGTAAGTGGATCCATTTTTTCTCACTTCCTTTTTAACAAAGTGTTTTCTTTTTTCTTCGTTGGCAACCAAATGGACGATCCAAAAAAGACGGATTTTTAAAGCTTTTGTAAAAAAAAGTCTCTTTATTTTTCTATTCCCCAATGCGACTTACATAAACGTAGTAGTCCGCTAACTTCAGGAAGCGGAATGGAGGCTTACCTTGTTCCTCGTGATGTACTTGCTTGTTATCAAGCCTCCCAGCAAGGATTTTACATTTTCTTTCATTCCACTTCCTTTTCCCTTAAGAAAAGCAAGAGTTTGGAGTCTATATGTAGTTGTGCCTAGTTGTGAAAACTTGAACGCCGTGGCTTGAGTGGCGGCGATGCACTATTTTGTAGTTACTCATTCATGGATGTGCTAACCAACATGCATCGTTTTTGTTAGGGAAAAGTAGTGGTTGATGTTGGCTTGCGGGGAGGCAGTGAAGCAGTGACAGTTGCTACTTCACAGTCTTCGCGTTTCCCTTCATTCCTCTATTCGCAAAGGACACTGTATTCCGGAGGTTGAGACACTTAACACGGAGACGTTTGTGAAGCACTTAATCTGTGTTTCCCATCCCCCTAATGTATACAAATGGTTTGTCCATCACCACTTTTGTTTTCATCGTTGTTACTTTCTTCGTCTCTGCTTTTTGTTGTTCATGAGTGAAGAGGGATATGTTAATGTGGGCTTTGTGGAAGCGACCCACCTCCTTCTCAACTTCTGCTGATGTCAACAGCAAGTGTGGTGTTTTTTGATGTTGCGCTGCACATATTGCAATTACCGTGTTCTGAAGAGTGGCTAAACGAAAAGGAGGAAAAATGAGAGGAAAAGCTTTTTTCTATTATAAGCTTTTCAACTAATGATCCCCTACGACTTTGTCCATTTTCTGAAGTTTTTTAACTTTGAAAAGGATTTAAAAGCGACTGGGAGAAGGTCGCTTCGCTTTTATAACCTTGCCGACTCTGTGTTCACAGAGAAAATACTAGTTCACTGCATAGGCACATTTCGAATGGAAAAGTGAAAAGAAGTAGTTCTTTGGCTACATTTCTGCCAAATTGCACAACTTCTTTTGAAAGAGCAAAAACCGGTCCATTTACTCTTTCCAAGATATTCATGGGTTCACAAGGGGCTTACTTTAAATAATAAATAGTGCAACCGTTCGAAACATGCCGCGTGCTTTCACCCATTTATTCCACTGAAAAACAGTTGAGCGCCAACAGCAAAAAACGATCATGTCTAAATTGAGGATGCCTTATATGTAGTGGAAATGTGAAATTGTCGATTTTAAATGTTGCCTTGTCATCTGGATACAAAAGTCGAGAAGCATAAATAATATGTTGTCTATTATGTTGGTTTACTTTTGTGTCCGCTTTGAAGGTTAGAAATTATCTCTACCTTGAAAAGACCATAGTCAATAATAGTCAAGGATGTTACAGTTCCAATCACCATCCGACCACCATCGCCATCACCATCAATACAAGGCACTCTTTCATCTACTGATTTTTAAAATCGGATGGCGATTGCTACAATCCTCATAACTTGGAAATTTCTACGTTCTACATAGATCCTGCAGTAATGTATAGTAGGAGTGATAAAGTTTGGCGAACGTAGGAAATTACCAGGAAAATATATTTATCAGTCATTCTTTGGCTACATCCGCTTATTTACGTCTTGTTATCAAGAAAACAAGTTTTATATGGTTTTGTTTTCAGCGAGTTCGCAGTAAAGTTCTACGGCCAATATTGATGCGAATATGAAGCATCTACGAAAGCTTAAAATTTATAATCTTACATTGTGCATATTATGTATATATAATAATTGTAAAGAGTTTTGACAAAAAGTCCATCCTAGCCAAGAAAATAGAAACTACGTTAAAGCTGCTTAACGCAGTGCGTCTGAATAACTATAGTTCTGCTCGTATAATCATCATAATACTAACAACAATGATGATACGTTTTTGCCAGGATTTTTTTTTTCTCTTGAAATATTTTCATGTAGAATGTCTGAGAAAGGTTATACATGAGATTGTAGTCGGGAGTCCATTTATAGTTTGCACAATGTCGTATAAAACGTAGCCAAAGTAGATGCTTTTCCCTTTTCTTCCCCTTTCTTCGTGTTTTCTTTCCCTGCTTCCCATTGCGGGAGCAGAGTTAGGAGCAGTAACGTTACTGGTTATTATTGCTCTTGTTTCACTGACTTCCTACATCTTATTTATATGATAAACTTACGTCAAGATAATATGTTGCGGGTGTGAGTGAGTTAGCCATAGCATGTTATCATCAGAAATGTATTACATCAAGGAAATACGTGAGCTTCCTCTCAAACGACAGAGAGGAGCTCACTTTTATTCATCACATCATCATCGTGACTACAAGCATTGTATATTTCACTATTTCCTTATTATGTGCATCGTTTTTTGCTCTGACGGACCTCTGCTACGAAAATAAAACTCGTAGTCGTGCCACTTCTTGGGAGAATATTGCAGTCGTAAGCAGAAATATTTGCTCTTCAAAAAGGAAAGCGTTCGGGGTGCCTTCAGCACACAACAATTCATGTAGAACAATGGCAATGAAATGAAAGGGCACATAACCAATGTTTTGATTTTTTTCCTTCCAAAAATTAATAGTCCGTGTTTATATGTTTTCGAAACATTAAACTAAACTCTAGTTTCAAAGATAGCTATACTCATTCTATACCAAATTTTGCATTCGTTTTCATTTCCACCTTAATTTAAATTTACTATTCTTCTGATTTAGCCAACTTTTCCATTATTCGCATTAAGTTATTACCTTTTCCTGCTCTTTTATTTTCATCCAAATATTAGGACATGCGTCCAAGTACGCATCAAACTGGAAATAGAGATTTCTGTCAATTTTTACATACACATACGCACCAAGTTTTGCATGGGGAAAGAAAAGCAGCACAGAAGATGCCATTACTTTTCTACATTGTGTGAAATCTTACGGAAAGAAAAAGGGCATCATCATTCCATATATGTTTATGGCTGCTATGAGAGTTTGGTGCGTCGTCTGTCTCTTGTAAAACTGCTGTACATTGTGTACCTTTCACTTTTACTTTATTTTTAAAATAGTAAATCTAAGCTATAAAACAAAATGTAAAGCACTTGGACGTATTACTTATTATCATTACTAATGCACATAAACACATGTATTTTATACGACTATATGCTAGAATCCAAGAGGTTTTGCTGATTTTGTTGCAACCCAGATGACCAAGGATTCCATAAAGCAGTCATATTTATCACGGCATACATTTCGGCCTAAGTATTTAGAGTTCATTGATATGTTTTCTGTGAAGTCAACTCGTATTCTAGCAGCGTTTGACAGTAGCATTTAACATCTTCAAGGATGTGGAGAGAAAAAGGATTAAAAAAACCTCCCAAATTATAGAAAGTGGGAAGGAGGCAATTCAAAGAAATCAAATTACCATTTTTGTTGTACTTCTTGCTAAATGAATGTAAGTAGCACCTTGAGGATGGTTTACTTTTCGTGTATTAGTCTACCAGACAGTAATAATGAGAAACAGATTAATATTTTTACAGCGGTGGTGAAGAAGCCACCACGATTCTTTTTGGAAGACGCTTGTATAACCTTATCATAATAGCTGTCGGTTAGCACAAGATTTGTAAGATAATAATATGTAAAATGTAGAAAAAGCAGTGTTTTCGACAATGATATGTGTGTAAGCACATCCCCTAAGCAAATCAAAGCTCCTGCTGCTTCCACTGACATTTCAAAGTACATGAAGCATAAAAATTCCATTATCTTAATGGTTGTACGTCAGAGAATGTGCAGTAATTGGAGAGAAAGAAATGATATAATGGAATACGATATTCTCTTTGCTCAGTCTATCTGTGTGTGCGTATTGTAAGAAGACACGTATGTGTAAATTCAGTTATTTCTATTTCTCTTGCGCTGTTTTATTTACTTGGAACGGACATAGGCTCGTGGTACGACTTGTTCTTTGTTTATGTAGAAATGTAATTGTTTTGTAGTTGGAGACATGAAAATATGATTCATGACGGTCATTAAAGTCTTTTCATTTTTTACGAATGTGTGCAGGCAGGCAGAGAGATGTATGTTTTTTATTATGTGTCTCTGCCTCTCTCTAAATCCATTTGTTGATCCAAACAAGAAGAATAATAGGAGAGATGTACAGAGATTTGACACTTGATACGATGTGGTGTGTGTGGTCGTAAAGTTTGCAAAAAGGGCAAACAATTACGGTGCTCATGTAAGAAATGGATGACATGTCGAATAACAAATGGCAGAGAGAAAGGGAGGCGAAAATTGGCAAACTGCGTTGCTTCCCCTTCGGCTGGGTTGGTATTTGTTTTTGAAGAGAATTCAACTGGAAAAGATAATGTTTGCAATGAAATGCCTCTTTCTTCTCTCTTTATGAGTCGTGCTGACATGTGAATCTGAAGATTGACACATGAATGGAAGGAAGAGTTACACAAAATATTTATGTTTATTGCGCTTCCTTCAACCTCTTCCCTGTGATTCTACATTGCAAAATATAATGTACATTTCTGCAAAATATCAAACTGAATGAAGAGGTTTAATAATCAAGTGTAAGAAAGGATTGTCCTCTTGAAGCGATGATTTATCACTTCTACAACACGCTCATCACACATTTTTTTATTCCCCATTTGGTTTTTTGTAGTGATGGAACCTTCAACAAAATTATACTTGACCCAAGGTCACTATGAAGAAGTTTCGTGATAGTCATTGTCATGAACCCATGCTTCTGCTTTTTCAAAATCAAAAAGATGAGGTTCATTCCATTCATCTCGTTTCTCTCTCAAAGGAATTTGTAGATATAATTTCGTTGTCGGATAATGATAATGAGGATAATGATATCAGGTTATTCTCTATCATCACGAACCATGTTGTTAGGAAGTGGGCTTATTAGAGTCGTATCATATCCTTACTTGGTTTGCGCTTAAATAAAATGAACGATAGGAGACAGGCATACCATTAGTAAAATCGAACGTGTAATTAGTTCTACTTAAAACATCATCAATAGCTCATTTTCTTTGTGTTTCGCTCCCACCTCTCATCTCTTAAAATATTTACTGCAATGAAAAAAATCCCATTGGTCACTATCAATATGGGGAGTCAACGCAGCGATGATAGTAAAAAACTTCACTGATCATCACAATCTTTTAGAAAAATCATTGTTATCATCGTTGCGTTGACTCCCCATAATATTGTTTTCTATTAAGTTTGTTAACGAATCCATATTTTGAGAAGGTTCGATGATTGATGCCAGGTTGCTTTTGCAAGCAAAATACGTGAGAAGTTCATAAATAAAAGGTAGTAATAACAATTTATACTTAAAAAATACTGAAACACGCACAGCATGAAGTGGCAAACAAAGTGTGAGGGTAATTCCACTCCATTGTGGCTACTATTGCTGCACAAGCTTATTTATTACATTCATTCCTTATAAACTACGAATTTTTCGCTATCAAAAAGAGAAACTTGTTTGTAGTAGTTACGTTTTAAATACTACAAAGATGATAGATTCTAAAAAGATTTGTGAATGTTGGCATTTTTTGAAGTATTTTATTTCCCGACCAAACATGACGAAACTTCAATTTTCGGTGTGGATTTCTTTCATCTTTTATTATAAATAATATACTATACAATGAATATCTCTTTAATATAGATTTAATTTCGTATTTATTCTGGGGAATGCCGTCACTTAAGTATAGTGATAGGTTGAGCAGAACACATGACTTATGGCAAAGATGTGACAAGTATTAAAAGTTAGATTATAAAATATTACTTACAAATTTTATAAAATTTACAGTTTCACCTTTTTGTTTTTTTTTGGCACGGAGCAGGACTCTTTCAGTTAGATGAAGTTATACATACATACAATCAAAGAAAAACTTTAATCGATATCTTCGTATATAAATGTGCATTGCTATATAAAAATATTTCGTTCTTTAGCATTATTTGAAATATTGACATCCAGCACGCCACTCGGTAGGAGGTAGTTTTTATTATGTCTACAGAAAGAAGTGTATAAAAATATTTAGTCCAATCAAACTTGAAAATAAATAAATAAATTTTTATATGTGAAATTTCTTCTTGAGATTGTAACACTGCTTCATTTAATTGAATTTTGTACGGATTGGAAAAGTACACAGCTTTACTCCATTTTCTTTGCTCTTCGAGAGACACGAAATTTTATCCTTTTTGATCCTTTTATTTATACTACATTTAGGAGAGTGAAACCATGGGTTGCTCCTGTTTCCTTACTCCGCTTCCCCGCATACAAAGAACCACTTGAGTTAAACTCTGGGCAATTCTGAATGTTGAGTAACATTCACCCGCTTGCTCCTGCTGCAGCTTTTTAGTTTTCTCTTCGGCTCTCAACAGTTAATTCCACAGTGTTGCATGAGCTTAACAGTTATCATTTTATAGGTAAGGAGGAATGGAAAAACTATACTACTTTCAAAGCTAATATCTCGTATGTAGATGTTGCAACATAACGCTGAATCTCAAGGAAGGTGTAAAAACTCTGAAAGTAAGAGAGCGAGAAGAAAAATTTCTGGTATGCAGCTCCATAGTAATATGAACTTATGCATTGGACACTTTTAATGCAATATCAGGTTGCTGACTTGATAATATGTAATGTATATATTGATTCACGAATGAACAAACGTTGAGTAAATGTCGCCTTTGGAGCAGAAAAAGATTCGTAAACTCAGGAGGGCATTCCTCGAAGCCTCTTGTTCGTCTTTGCATTTTTTTAGTTTTGTATTCCTAAAGACCTCTCCTCAACACTACCATCACCAATTTTCCGTTTCATTTTTTTGTGCATCGAATATATATGAAGATGGAAACCAAATTTGTAAATGGTAGAAGGCCTCAGAGCTACTGTTTTGCCTACTCTACTCTGTTGCAACCCCACTGCTATTATGTGATAAATTTCACTCTGAGAGTGTATTCCCAGCATTCTTTCCTTTTCTCTGTTTTCCCTCTTTTCTCTTCCCCTTTACCTATCCGAGAAATGGTCCTACCGCGATATCACTCTTGTGTGCGTAGTGCACTGACTCCCTGTGCACACACATACAAAAGAGAGAAAATCGCTCTCCCTGAGATACCACTTGAAATCACTTGAAAGAATCTTGACGTTTGAATTTCTTTGTTCGTACTTTTCCTTAGCCACTTTGACTTGATAAATTGAGCCAAGAATCTGAAAAATTTCGGCACTAAAAGCCTATAGATTGGTGAATAAATAGCTAAAGTCTGCATTGAATCCTACTTGCTATCTGTGTTGTTACACAATTGCCAAAGAAGACGGAATTTTTTTGTCCGCTCTTTATTGAGTTAACGAATAATAGCAGGTTCATTTCTTACATCGGGATGGATGGCTACATTTTTGCTTGAATTTATTTAGTTCATCAAATCATCATGGGTGAACTATAAAAGGAAAGTCGCATTCCGTTCGAAATGATGTGGCACAAGATCGTGAATGAATGCTCCGATCTTTTTATTACTCTACCATTCACACATTTTCGATCCCATTTATCATGCATTCAAAAACTAATACCTCAAATAAGTATTTTTGGTATCAAGTTTGATTTTTCGATGAGATCACTCCACTCATTCCGGGTTATAATTGCGATGTGCATTCACATAAATCTGGTTCGAAAAAAGCGACACGTTTCCCTTGCTCTTCCTACTCTGCATACTTTTCTTCGTTTTAAAAGCATTTCTTTGTTCCCCAACGTTTGTTTCCATTCACTACTCACTTGAGAGCGGAGAAGTAACAGAGAGAAACGAGGGTGGGAATGAGAGTATCAAGAACAAACACGCATGGAGAGAGTTTGTCGTTCAGAGTGAGAATGAGCACGATGTGAGTGCTTGCACACAATTTTGCTGAAAATCTTAACTGCAAACAAGGAGAACAAGTAAATAGGCATTATCTTTTACTTTTTCAGTTTTTCCGTTATGTTTCACAGACACAAGGGATGGCGGCGGTTCTCTGTCTTACATAACGCAGAGGTAGTTCGCCTCCAGCAGAAAAATCTGGCTGTGCATTTACAACACACACCGCTGCTTTAGCACTCTCGGTCTTGACTACAGCTGGAACTGGAACTAACGGTGAACTAGTGTGAAATAGAGACGTACTTGATCCCCTAAATAGGTTGCTATCTTTTTTCAATTACATTTATTTGCTCAAAGATTAGCCTCGATCTGTTTCATCTCTTCCCTTCACAAATTTCCTTCAGCAGGGAAATGGATGAATTAAATGTTCATGCTCAGACTTTAGTTCATGAGCCAATATTGAGGTTACTCTTCTCCATTATTGCACATCGCATTTCTCTGGATGGGATGTGAGTCAGGAACCAGGAGCGACCCGGCAGAGAAGCAGACGTACCGTACCGTCAAGAGTGCACGGTTCACGTGGAAAGAAACCCAAGAAATTGTGTACAACGAGAGCGAGACAAGCATGTGTGCAATTCACGAAAGAATACTGAATTTCTGAGCGGATATTCTGTGAGCGAAATGGTGCATTTGGTGTTTATAGGGGTGTATATGTATATTATATAATTTATGTGATTGTGAGCGAACAAGCAGCAAGCAGATCAGTCGAGGTAAACAGAGCAACCTTTCTGGAATGAAATATCAGCATGTTTCAGAATGGGAAGCATGTGGAAATTTAAGGCCATCCTTTTCCCCTTTATCAAACCGTTTATTTTCTAAAGGGACTTAGGTGTTATGTAAAATCGGATTCGCATTCCACGTCCGGCGTATTATAAATGGGAGACGGAACTGCACGTGGGACGTTTTTCATGAATATCCAGACGACTTGAATTTATGTTAATTACGTGACAGACCCTTTGGTCTTATTGCCTGGATGCATTAGCAAATCGACAATCTCAATAAATTGTCAAATCGCTACTAGAAATTAATCATTATTTCTTATTTATTTACCACTCAAATTTAATTAGAATTTCGAATTTAGGTAACGACAAAGACTCTCATTTTCGCGTGTTTCTTTGCTTTACGAATATGTAGTCGCTTTCTTCAGGATAGTCGAGTCGTATTATCTGAATGAAATTCAACAAACCAGAAATTTATTGTATCGACATTCCTGTAAAATACTATTATATTTTTGAATTATTGGAGAATCTAGAAAAATGTAGTAGGGGTCTTCATTCATGCATGTATTTAAATTGGAAGGAATCAAAGATCATGATGATGGCTGTAGACAGTGGTGAAATTGTTTCCCCTCCCTAAACAAGTCATGGCACGTACATCCATTAATCCTTCAACCTACATACATCCATTCAAAGAAAATGGGAAAGTAGACAAGCTCATCACTCTTGGAATTCCTACATTCTCAACTTTTCCTTTTTTCATTGCCGCAGTCGCACAAACAGAACACAACCGGCATTTCTCACTGCACTCTTAGCATCAAACAAAAGTCACGAGTTGTGCGTTTCTATCTGTTTTTAAATTTTTTATCCGGAAGTCAAATACATTTGTTCATTGCGAATACAATTTGTACACACTCCTTTTTCTCCGCCGTCCCATTCACCGTCGTCTTTGTCTGGAATCGTTATTTTAGCATAAAAACTAAATTTTTATTGAACCGCGTGCTCACTTCTGAGAAGTCTCTACAATTTGTTTATCTCAACCCAACCCCTACCCCATCTGCATTTTCCTCTGACATTACATCAGAGTGAACCACATTCATGCTGCAGTACCAAAATATTTCAGGCGAGAGAAATCGGTCAATTGTACTTGTTTGAGAAGCAGAGCGCAGTCAATCCCAAATAACAACACAAGTCTACGGCTACGTCTTTTCTTTCCTTACATCAATATTTTGAGGAAACCAGAACTGAGTTTTTTACAAAAAAGTATACAGCTCTCGTACACATGCTACTTACTACTAGCAATAATGGAGCATAAATTTGATATTAAGGGCCAATGATGATAGATATAGCTGACTAAAATCAAGATTTTACATGAATAATATGAATGATGACGGCAAGGAAAGGAGAGGGGAATCTTCTCGCTCCAGTCAAGTCGACTCCGTCGTCGTCGTCATTCTTATAATCGTGTAAGTCGTTACAGCGCTTTATTTACTACCTCTCCGACGTCTCCGTTTTCTTGTTGGAGGCTTGTAAACCTACCCGAGAAGTCATGTCATAATACAAAAGTGAGGAAGTAGGAGAAACCATTATTTCTCTTCTTACAACTACTTAAGCAAGTTTCCATGCTTTTGACGGTGGTGGTGATGGAGATGGTGGGGTTTACTTTTCCACTGGAAGTAACTGATTCATATTTATGCTAGTTGCACCTTTTCACTTCGTCGTAATCTCTGCTACCCTCTCGACTCTTCTCTATAAGTGTAAGTACTCATCATTACTCTATCATCAGTGCTACAGATTACTACTAGCAGAAGCTTAAGCTTGGACTCATTTCCCTAAAACGCGCCACGTATGGAGCCAGTACTGTCGCTCCTATCCTCTCTATGTATTGACAAAATTCTCTATGTATTGACAAAACTTTGTTCTCCCTAACCGTCCACGTTGCGCGTTTTAGGGAATGAGTCCAAGCTTAAGCTTCTGTCCATAATACTTATATGAAGATGCATGCATAAAAAGAAAATAATTTTACTCGACCGTGTAATATTTTTATTGTTACTGGATGCATATTGTGTGGTGACTAGACTCTCGTGCATGAAATGAAGTAACAAATATAAATATAATAAGATGCATTCTCCTTTTCCCTGTTCTTGTTGGTCGGCATGCTGTGAAACTTATTGATTTGGTGATGATAAAAATGAACCGAGCCAAAGGCCATCGTGAACGGAATCCCATAATTGAGCCAGTCGACTCAGATAGATGGATAAAGGGAAAGGGAGAGGAACGGTAAAAAAGAAGAGGAGGGAAGAAGTAAAAATGTAGAGGAAGAATCACAAAGATCATGTTGTTGTGTGTTGTGGTTGCTGATGATGATGATCGTCATCATCAGCAACAGCAGAAGCATCATCATTTCCTTTTCCAAACCATTGAAGCAAACGAACATGTATTTCTTATAAGAAAAGGAACTTCTTTTCCTCTAACTTGGTTTACCTACTTGTTCATGTGTGTTTGCGGGCAAGGAATCGGAAAACACCAAACCACAAAAAAACATTTCTCATTCCGGATAAAATGAACTGTTTGCTGCTCTCCGGTCTCGTACTTGTTGTTGTTCTGAAATAGAAAAACGGCATGGGTGTAACTTCAATATATTTGTGTTGTGTTTGTGTACACAACATACGTACACACAGAGGAGTCCGTTTCAATGAATCAACATCCCGCAAACTCTTATTATTATTATCATCGACGTATAGACAGAAGACGAGATCTCGATTCAACGAATATCTTGTCGTGTAGCTCGCTCGGTTGTACCTTCAGAATACCAATGAAAAGGATGTGTGAAGTCAACCTTTCTAATATTTCCACAGATGAATAACTCCAGACACAGCCACAGACCTAACAATTTAGACGAGCAAATAATTTGGTAGCGCACCGAGGCTGGCGAGACATGAAAACTTGTCCCCATTAAGGCATAAACGTGAAAAATGTAAACAATCTTTTTGTTTTTGTTCCTGCTAATGCTTTCAGTATAGCAAATTGCGGTTAGTGCGAAGTTAATTAGTGACTCAATCCAAATCCAGCGTGAAACCGGCTAAAAACTCAACGCAACCGTGTAGCTTATTAAACCAGCTACATGAT